>JAXIVJ010008430.1:20000-55670 GCA_036785665.1 Chirona hameri
GGGCCATACCAACTTTTAAGAGCTGGATTTAGCAAACTGCCATATCAACTTTGGAACGAGCGACACCAATTTGGAATCAGCTACACCAACTTGGGATATTTTTTTAAGCTCAAGACCTAGAACTCTTAAACAAATTGCGCCGCTGAGCGTCGTGAAAATTTTGAGTTTATGCCCTAGATATTTCTCATCATTCTTATCAATGCGTCGCATCGCATATGGTGCGGACCTCTAAAAATGTTATTGCGCGTTTAAAAGTGTGGTAAAAAAGCTATAAAATGAACTATT
Source organism: Chirona hameri (assembly GCA_036785665.1). NCBI lineage: Eukaryota > Metazoa > Arthropoda > Thecostraca > Balanomorpha > Balanidae > Chirona > Chirona hameri. The sequence goes on from JAXIVJ010008430.1 coordinate 20,286, forward strand.
TTGCCCAATTATATAGGAAAGTAGGAACATACCACATAAATGCACGGAGAAACGGCCCGTTATTTTGTATTACCCGGATATCATTGCATTTGTAGTTAAATTGCGCCGCGGAGCGGCGCAAATTTTTATTTATTCCCTGGACAACTGCATTCTTACTGTTGAAAGGCCCAGGGTCCCTTCAGATCGTCTAGGGGCCCCTCCGTCCTTTCCAACGCCCCTCTGACCTGTTCAGAGACTCATCTGGGATCCGCGAAAAGATATGATGCGGAGTGGGTGATATATATATTAAATACAAAGAGGGCTTACTCTACAATAAAAAATTAAATCGGAGCTTGCGGGCATATTGTAACACCCTTCGTTAGCGAATAAGAGGCATTTGGTATCATGGCATTGGTCGTCTTAAAGGAAATAGTTCACCTTGGAATTGTTTTACCAAACACGATTTGATATTTTGTAATACAATGTATTTGTATATTGTAAAAAATGGCCTTATATCGCGCCTATTCAGGACAGAAGGCCGTACATTTGTATTGTTTATCAAAACTATATGCATACTTTCTGAGTCAGAGTCCTGACGTCACGCGAATGTAAACAATGGTTCAGCCAATCAGATTCGAAAGTAGTCGCGTAAGGATAGACTCGCATTGGAGATGTGCCAACCGGCGGCCGGCGGTTCGCTTGCTAGCACCAGCTGCAAGCTGATTGGCTGATGGTATAGCCCCTGCCCGGGCTAGAACCAGTACAACATTCTTTCGCCAGCACCGCATTCCTTCGCCAAAAAAAATCAAATATATTCGGCTGGAAAGTCTTTTCAGTCAAGAAAACTTGCAGATAGGGGTTTCCCAACACGGGCTACAAAACTGCTATATCAGTTTAAAACTAATGTTGAAGGTGAACTATTTCCTTTAAGGACGAGCAATGACCTGTTACCGAATGCTTCTTAAAGGAAATAGTTCACCTTGAAATTTTTTACCCAACACGATTTGATTATATTTTTTAATACAATTTATTTTATATTGTCAAAAATGTCCTTATATCGCGCCGATTCAGGACAGAAGGACGTACATTTGTATTGTTTATCAAAACTATATGCATACTCTCTGAGTCAGAGTCCTGACGTCACGCGAATGTAAACAATGGTTCAGCCAATCAGATTCGAAAGTAGTCTCGTAAAGATAGACTCGCATTGGAGATATGCTAACCGGCGGCCGGCGATCGCTTGCTAGGACCAGCTGCAAGCTGATTGACTGATGGTATAGCCTCTGCTCGGTCTAGAACCAGTACAACATTCTTTCGCCAGCACCGCATTCCTTCGCCAAAACTAAAATATATTCGGCTGGAGAGTCTTTTCAATCAAGAAAACTTGCAGATAGGGGTTTCCCAACACGGGCTATAAAACTGCTATCTCAGTTTAAAACTAATGTTGAAGGTGAACTATTTCCTTTAATCGCTGACGAAGGGTGTTACAATATTCCCGAAAGCTCCGATTTTTATCTTTTTATTGTGGAGTAAGTCCCCTTTGTATTTAATCTTCATCTGGGAGCTATACGTGCTTTGGGCCCTTCCGGTCCGACCAGGGACTCCTCTGATCTTCCAAGAAGCCCCTCTTATGTGTCAAGTAGCCCATTCGGCCTGTTCAGAGGTCCTTCCGACCTGGCTGTTTTGTCCACCTGCGGACATGCTCAGGGGCCCCTTCAGTCTGGCTAGGAACTCATCCAGCATGTTCAAGGGCCCTTCCGACCGGCCCAGGGACTGTTTCGGCCAAGCTAGGGGCCCCTTTGACTTGCCCAGGAGCCCCTCCGATCTGCCCAGCGACTCTTCTGGTCGGATTGCGCTGGCTGCTTTGTCGCCCTGCCGACATGCTCAAGGGGCCCTCCGACCTGCCCTGGGGCCCCTCCGTGCTGGCTTTGGGTCAATTCGGCATGTTCGGGGGCTCTTCTTACCCCTTTCGGTCTGGCCAGGGGCCCCTCCGATATGCACAGGGGCATTTTGAACTTCCCAGGGCCCCTCTGGTCTGTCCAGGGGCCCTCCTGCTTTCTAAGGGGCCCTTCCGACCTGGCAAGGGACTGCTGCGCTGGCTGCTTTGTCGTCTTGCGACATGCTCCGAGGGCCCTCCGACCTGCCCTGGGGCCTCTCCGTGCTGACTAGGGTCCCATTCGGCATGTTCAGGGGCCGGCCTGACCCACCTAGGGGCCCTTTCGGTCTGGTCGGGGGCCCCTCTGACCTGCACAGGGGCCCTTTGAACTTCCCAGGGGCCCTCAGGGGTCTGTCCAAGGGCCCTCCAACCTGCTCAGGGGCCTTATGACCTGGTGGTAAGGGACTGTGCGGGCTGCTGTGTTGCCCTGCCGACATGCTCAGGGGCCTCTTGACCTGCCCAGGGGCCCCTCTGTGCTGGCTAGGGGCCCATTCGACGTATTCAGGGGGCCATCGGACCCGCTCAGGGGCCCTTTCGGTCTGGCCAGGGGCCCCTCTGACATGCACAGGGCTCTTTTGAATGTCCAAGGAGCCCTCTGGTCTTTCAGAGAGGGTCCTGTTGGCCCTAAAGGGCCTCTGAAGTGCTCTAAACTCTCTAAAGACCGCGCTTCGCGTGATAAAGAGCCCATGATACCGCGCTTCGCGCGGTCTCGTCGACCCGAAAAAGGGCCCTCCTGGCCTCCAGGCCCCCCCCCCCCTTAGCTACGTGCCTGCTGAGAGGGCTCACGGAAGGGTTCTTCCTCCTTATCATAGGGCTCTCTGACAGACCAGGAGGGTCCTTGTATTGTGTGAGAGGGCTTTGGATCCGCTTCTGTCATGGTATTTTACAACAACATAAAATGACGGCCGCCAGGCCGCGTGGTTGCAGCCGGGCATAGGGGGCCCGGCAAAATCTACCGGGTGCAGGAGCACCATTTGCACCCCCTGGCTACGCCTCTGCTCAGCGCGCATTATACCGCCCTCGGAAGGCCTCGGAAGGCATCATGCTGCCCTTGGAAGACCGCTGAATGCCGCTCTCGGAAAGCATTTTGCCGCCCTCAGAGCGCATTATGCCGCCCTCAGTAGACGTCTTGCCGCCCTCGAAAGGTATTCCGCCGCCCTCAGAGTGCATTATGCCGCCCTTTGAAGGCATTCTGCCGCCCTTAGAGCGTAGTATGCCGCCCTTAGAAGGCACCATGTCGCTCTCGGAAGACACATTGCCGCCCTCGGAAGCATCGTGCCGCCATCGCAACTGTAATAAAGGGGCGCCACATTTTGGGAGAGCCCATGAGCTTGGGCCAGTGGCGTGCGCAGAAATTCACAAAGGACCAGGTCATGGCCTTGAGGGGTGCCACCAATATTGGCGAACATTTTGCAGGGGAGGGGGGGGGGGGCGCCTCTCCTTCTGCACGTGCTCGTCGTACCTTTAACATTTTGTGGGGCGCCATCACTAGCCGGAGGGGCGCCGTCACTAGCCGGAGGGGCGCTGTCACTGGCCGGAGGGGCGCCGTCACTATCCGGAGGGGCGCCGTCACTCGCGGGAGGGGCGTGGTCACTGGCCGGAGGGTCGCCCTCACTGGCCGGAGGGGCGCCTCCCTGGCCGGAGGGGCGCCGTCACTGGCCGGAGGGACGCCGTCACTATCCGGAGGGGCGCCGTCATTCGCCGGAGGGGCGTGGTCACTGGTCGGAGGGGCACTGCCACTGGCCGGAGGGGCGCCGTCACTAGCCGGAGGGGCGCCGTCACTGGCCGGAGGGGCACCATCACTATCCGGAGGGGCGCCGTCACTATCTGGAGGGGCACCGTCACTAGCCGGAGGAGCGCCGTCACTGACGGGGGGCACCGTCACTGGCCGGAGAGGGCAGTCACTAGTTAGAGGGTGCCGTCACTCGCCGGAAGGGCGCCATCACTGGTTGGAGGGGCGCCGTCACTGGCCGGAGGGGCGCTGTCACGGGCCGAAGAGGGGCGCCCTCACTGGCCGGGGGCGCCGTCACTGGCCGATGGAGCGTCCTCACTGGCCGGAGTGGCGCCGTCACTGGCCGGAGGGGCGCCGCCACTGGCCGGAGGGGCGCCGTCACTGATCGCCAGCTTTGCATGGGCGCCTCTGGTCCAAAGGACCAGGTCATGCCCTGAATGACCGTATACTCGGTACGCCACTGGTTTGGGCCCTCACTGACATAGGGGCACACATACTGGCGGGACATTTTTGGTGGCTTTTTTAGTTTTTCCTTGGTTTTATTTTTTTGGTGAGTTTTGTAAAGGGCGCTGAGGCGCCCTCTCAAAACCCAGAACAGACCTACTTTTTGAGGAGGCGCCTTCGGCGTCCGCTCAAAAGTGGGGGGTCCGGGGCACCCGGACCCCCGGTAGCGACGCCCCTGCGGCTCCTCAGATGTTTCGGGGGCACGTGCCCCCCCCCCTGGATCCGCCCCTGGAAGGGCGCCACATTCAGCTTGGCGCCCTTCGCTGAATGTGAGGCGCATTTCATGAACCGAAGACGCCACGCCATGAGGGCGCCTTCGGTGCCAGGGGGCATGGCGCAGTGTCCCCATCCCCCAAAATACACCCCTCACCAAGCACCATATCCTTTTCGGACCAAGGCGCCAACTGCAACTCTCATCCTGTTCGAGGGATATCTCATCGAGGGATATGGGGGCAGGGACGACTTTATCAGAGGTCCGCCGGGGATTTGAACTCCGGTCCACGGCACAGAAAGCAAGTAACTTACCACTGTAATCGCTCTCCGATACAGCTGCAACGCAACCGCAGGCGTTCTGTATCTTTCGAGGCAATTATGGTGCATGCTCAAAGGGCTTGCAAATTGTGGCGCGGATAATTCGTGGGGTGGAGTTTGCCTCGTCCTTTTCACAAGGCATTTGTTCATCGTCTGCAGAAAAATGACGTCATAAGTGTTATCAAAAACTGGTACCGACAATTATTCCATGAAAAGTTCAGGGCCCAGGTTTGTATGCTGCATACTTATACATAATTATTTGGTTATATAATTTCATCATTCACTATCATTCTTATAATATAGTAGAAAAACAACCTTTAATATTGTGGGTTTCCTACCAGTGGCGTCATCAATATACTTATTTCTGATGGTACGAGATTCTTTGTATGTTTCTCATTTTACGTTCCTTGCCGAATTTCCGCCTGCGTTGGAGCGTGCGTGGTGCGCGAAGATCTGTGCGCCGTCCTTTATTCCTTTATACCTATCTTCATTTTCACCTTATTTAAGTTTTTACATTTGTCCTGAATGTTCCATTAAGTGGAGGAAGAAGGAAAATAAACATGTATCCAGTAGGACAACGTGAGTAATGTTTTGACCTTTGTTCTTGTGATGTGTCACATTGTCATTGTTTCATTGTTTCATATTTGCCTAACATATTGGCATTCCTTAGATCTTTTGCCTTAATTTTTGATGGTAATACATTCAACATTTAAGACCATGTTATTATTCCCTTATGTTTCATTTAAGCTTTTGCATAATTATTAAACTCCCACATGTGACATTTGAACACAGCCTAAGTAGGTCAAAATAGTATTTGCAAAATTGTTAATGCTTTGATAAATTGATGCTCACTGAACCTTGGTACATCATCGCTTGGTACATCATGTACATCAGCACATCATGTACATCAAGACATCATGGACATTACATTGGTACATCATGACATACAGACGTTACATTGGTACTTCATGTCACTGGACCGATCAGCCATATCTTATATCACTACTCATACCTTGTCTTTTTTTTCTTTTTTTAGTCAGTGTCAAGCTCAGTGTCATTATAATCAAAGAAAGAGGATACCAATACCTATGAAGTTTAAGAGGGTGACACTAATGATTGTGTAGTATGTTCTTGTTAAGGAAACCTTCAACAATAAGTCTTTGTTGCAATATTTTGTATCTGAGCCAATGCCATTGCTTAATTTTAAATGTATAATCATACAATAGGGAGCTTATTTTAGACTTACTTGGCTTGAGACCTTAGTGATGGTGAATGTTTAGGCAGGTTATTTATTGCAAAAGAGAGTTGTTTTAAAGAAAAGATAAGAATGGCCAAAAATGTAGAGGAACTAGAGTTCAAGACTATGACAATGTCAAGTTGTTTTTGGTTAATCTGAGCTAAATTGCACTTATCAAGTTGTGGGTCTATTTAGGGTAAATGTGGTGTGTACTGTATCAGCACTGTATATGAAATGGAGCAAATTCTCAGCAATTAGTTTACATATGTATTCTATTGAGGGCAGGAGTAGGTACTATTTCATCGCTTCACCCCAGCCATTAACTGAAGAGACTTATAGATTTGGCAAGGATAACCAGTATGGCTTTAGGAAGGGTGTGTTTTGGCACGGATAACCAGTATGGCTTTAGAAAGGGTGTGTTTTGGATGTCTGGATGATGCAACAGATAGTAATCAGATCAAGCAACAGTTTGCTGTATTTGCCTAGGTTTGAGTAAGCATTTTATAAAGTTCTTTGTAAAAGACAAGGATTTCCACTTAAAATGAATGGAATAAGAAGCAATATACCTAGTACCTACTGGAGTAGATGATGGTTAGGGTTGTGGCTTCCAGAGGGGAGGGCAGAAAAAAATGTAATGGCTTCAAATCATAATGAAATGATGTATTCAGTGGGTCCTGTATAGCTTAGTCTTCAAATAATTGTTATTTATAATATTTGGTAATACAGTTAAAAATTGATTAGCTACCACATTTTGAAATTTGGGATATGATCTTCAGGTTCCATGGTTATCAGGGGACGGTCCTATAATTGCTTTGGAGCTGGGGTGTGGAGTGGAAGACTGACTAAAAATGAGCATACATAGTGAAAAATTAAACAAAAAAAACATATACTTGGATTTATCAATATCCAATTACCCACTCACCAGAATTAGTTTTACCTATGCCAATTTGTACCTCTCTTTCCCTCCACAGGGATTACATCCATAAATCAGTATCAGAGTTCCAATTATCCAATACATTTAAAATGTGTGGATGTGAGGGGAAAATTCACAGTAAAACTTGGGGGGAAAAGGGTGGAAAATAGTATCCATAGGGTGTCATTTTCCACCCATATTTCCCAATCACTGGACACTGTCAGGGGAACATCACCATTATATTTTCCAGTATGATACAATTTGATTGACAAGCTCATTGAGTGGTCTAAAGCACTGCATCCTCACATTGCCAGTGCAGGATCAGAGCCAGGCAGGCACACTGCCCAACTGAGCTAATTGGAGCCGAGTGGATTTCTGGTGGTGGTGGATGGAATTGGTGCCGACGCTGTCTGTTGTATCTGATCAGTCTGCCTGTTGCCTGTCCCTGGACGCCCTGCCTGTGACCCTGTCGGCGACCCGTCTGACCGCTGTGTGTTCCCTGGCAGCGGGGCCGCCGGGCGCCGCGCCGCCGCCTCCCGTGACGGTGGCCGTGTCGCCGCCCGCCGGCATCACGCCCGTCTCGCTGCTGCAGCCGGCCGCCGGCGCCGTGGTGGCCGCCCCATCCCCAGCCTCGGCGCCTGCCATCGCCTCAGACATGCCCAGTGAGTGGCCGCTACGCCGTAGATGTAGTCTACTCCTGCAGGAACTCTCTGTCGTTTGGTTGTCAGTGGTGCATTTCAATATTGAATGGATATTGGCCTTGATATTAGATCTTACTGAGCAATTGTCATTGTCTTGTGATACCTATCCCTTAGCCTATCTTATTGTGATACCTATCCCTTAAACACATGTGCAAAGTACATGCATGTACACATGGAAATCATATTGATTCAGATAAAGTTTATTTTCTGGTGAGCTGACCTAAATAGGTCTGGATGTAAACAAGCTATGCTTGGTTTCGCGGTGTCCCAATGTTCCATGGTCACCGTAGGACGGACCTTGAGCCTCAATCATTACCATCGTGCTGACGTCACCGTGTGTGTTCGGCAGTATTCTCGGCTCCGCGGCGGCCGAATCTGGGCCGCGAGGGCCGCGGCATCCAGCTGCGCGCCAACCACTTCCAGATCAGCATGCCGCGCGGCTTCGTGCACCACTACGACATCAGTATACAGCCTGACAAGTGTCCCAGGAAGGTCAACAGGTGCGTCACTCACCCCCGGCCGGCCGGGCGCTGTTGTGTTGTTGTCCCCCCGCTGGTGAGAAGCAGGTCGTAGCCAGTCGGCGCTGGAGGAACCTACTAGTAACGGCCGCTGGACGGATCGCGATGACGGATTTTGAATATTCAGTTTACTTCACCCCGTGATCTGCAGACACCTGGGTTTGGTGTTCGTATTATCTAGCAACATTAATGTCTCAGCAGTGTGTCCTCTGTGCTAACAGCCTGCCTGCTCCTGCCTGCCGACAGAGAGATCATCGAGACGATGGTGAAGGCGTACGCCAAGATCTTCAGCACGATGAAGCCGGTGTTCGACGGACGCAGCAACATGTACACGCGCGACCCGCTGCCGATCGGAAAGGAGAAGGTCGATCTGGAGGTGACGCTGCCGGGCGAGGGCAAGGACCGCGTGTTTCACGTGTCGATCCGCTGGAACGCGCAGGTGTCGCTGTATCAGCTGGAGGAGGCGCTGGAGGGGCGGCAGCGCGCCATCCCGTACGACGCTGTCCAGGCGCTGGACGTGGTGATGCGACACCTGCCCTCCATGAAGTACACGCCGGTGGGAAGGTCGTTCTTCTCGGCGCCGGAGGGCTACTACCACCCGCTGGGCGGCGGCCGGGAGGTGTGGTTCGGCTTCCACCAGTCGGTCCGGCCGAGCCAGTGGAAAATGATGCTCAACATTGATGGTAAGGAGTCCACGTATCTTGGCAGTTCAGTCGTGCTTGTTTTGTTTGTCCATAGCCACCTGACAAGTCCAATTTGATATTTTGCTAGAACCAAATATTTGTTAGACTAACAGTCTGGTCGAAATTACCAATTTACATCACGACTTACCGCCTATCCTTCATTACCAAGTACAACTGCTCGACTTTCGACATTTGCCCTTAGGAGCGTATAGTGGTAGCTGGTCTCGTTAGTGGCCTCCGTCTGGCTCCCGTTCTGACAACTAACGCGTCTTCCTCCGACGCTTTCCAGTGTCAGCCACGGCGTTCTACAAGTCTCAGGCGGTGATCGAGTTTATGTGCGAGGTGCTGGACATCCGTGAAGTCAGCGAGCAGCGCAAGCCACTCACCGACTCGCAACGAGTCAAGTTCACAAAGGAGATCAAGGGGCTCAAGATCGAGATCACGCACTGCGGTTCGATGCGCCGCAAATACCGCGTGTGCAACGTCACTCGGCGGCCGGCGCAAATGCAGTCGTGAGTTAATCCCGTCTTTGACGTGGCAAGGGATGAGGTTTATACTTCTGCCGATGAGGTTTATGCAAGACGTCATTGCGTAAGTTGAGGAATTGCCTCAGCTTAGTGGTAGTGGTTATCCCAGTTTTAGGACCGCGAGCTTCGACCTGGAGCTGCGAGATTGAATTTGGGAGTGCACAGGGCACAACGCTTCAAATTGACATGGCTTGCGTTCGTAATGACGGGATCTCTGATTATTTGGGTTCGACAAACAGGACATATTTACTCTTAGCATTACGAAGGCTGGGTGTTGACCTGCGAGCACGTTAATGCACTTCATTAAGGTTTGATTGTTGATCATTTGTAGTTGTGTCATGAGCCCTGGCATGACGACTATCACGAAGTGCCGCATACATTGGTCACGACGCGTATACTGTGCCGAAATGCTGGATGTCGGGATCAGCCTTGGAATTTGGGCCATTTTCTGGACTTTTTGGATCCAAAGAATTTTGCTCTCTTCATATTTGTTCAGGAAATTTGCTCTCTTTTCGCCTGATCTTACCGATATTGTAGTTAGAATATAATTACAATTTCCTCAAGGATTTAATATCTATTACAAATCAGGATTTTTTACTTTCCAAGTAAAATAATTAAAACAAAAATTAAAATCTTAACTTGCCTGACAATACAATTTTACTCTCCACCTATGGATTTTTACTCTCCGGGACCAAGTCATGAAATGAAAAATCCAACACTGGTCGGGATCGTCGGCCGTGTAACCGTGTGTGGCTCCGGGATCGTCCGTGTAACCGTGTGTGGCTCCGGGATCGTCGTCCGTGTAACCGTGTGGCTCCGGAATCGTCCGTGTAACCGTGTGTGGCTCCGGGATCGTCCGTGTAATCGTGTGACTGGGCGCCATGTGACCTTCGTTGTCGGAGCGCCCCTAAACCCCAATCAAAAAACAAAAAATTGTGTGTGGCTCCGGGATCGTCCGTGTAACCGTGTGTGGCTCCGGGATCGTCCGCCGTGTAACCGTGTGTGGCTCCGGGATCGTCCGTGTAACCGTGTGTGGCTCCGGGATCGTCCGCCGTGTAACCGTGTGTGGCTCCGGGATCGTCCGTGTAACCGTGTGTGGCTCCGGGATCGTCCGTGTAACCGTGTGTGGCTCCGGGATCGTCCGTGTAACCGTGTGTGGCTCCGGGATCGTCCGTGTAACCGTGTGTGGCTCCGGGATCATCCGTGTAACCGTGTGTGGCTCCGGGATCGTCCGCGTAACTGTGTGTGGCTCCGGGATCGTCCGTGTAACCGTGTGTGGCTCCGGGATCGTGCGCCGTGTAACCGTGTGTGGCTCCGGGATCGTGCGCCGTGTAACCGTGTGTGGCTCCGGGATCGTGCGCCGTAACCGTGTGTGGCTCCGGGATCGTGCGCCGTGTAACCGTGTGTGGCTCCGGGATCGTCCGCCGTGTAACCGTGTGTGGCTCCGGGATCGTCCGTGTAACCGTGTGTGGCTCAGGGATCGTCCGTGTAACCGTGTGTTGTTCCGGGATCGTGCGCCGTGTAACCGCGTGTGGCTCCGGGGTCGTCCGTGTAACCGTGTGTTGCTCCGGGATCGTCCGTGTAACCGTGTGTGGCTCCGGGATCGTCCGTGTAACCGTGTGTGGCTCCGGAGTCGTCCGTGTAACCGTGTGTGGCTCCGTGTGTTGCCGTCAGGTTCCCGCTGCAGCTTGACAACGGGCAGACGGTGGAGTGCACCGTGGCCAAGTACTTCCTGGACAAGTACCGCATGAAGCTGCGGTTCCCGCACCTGCCCTGCCTGCAGGTCGGCCAGGAGCACAAACACACCTACCTGCCGCTCGAGGTCAGTACGATTTCCAAGGTGGTAATACACTGATGTGGTATGTTATAGTCCGCGAATTGTTGCCAAGGAGATGTGATACGTTTGGGCGAATGGTTTGCCTGTTGTTGGTGACGTTCCCTTCGGCCTCAAAGAGACTTAGCCAAACGGCTCTGGAGGGTCCTGTGTGCGGCCCCCAGGGCCGCCACCGTCTCGGCGCTCAGCGCGTCCTCCGGGCTGGTGCTGATGGTGCCACCTCCGGGCTGGTGCTGATGGTGCCACCTCCGGGCTGGTGCTGATGGTGCCCCCTCCGGACTGGTGCTGATGGTGCCACCTCCGGGCTGGTGCTGATGGTGCCCCTCCGGGCTGGTGCTGATGGTGCCCCTCCGGGCTGGTGCTAATGGTGCCCATGAACCGGAGTCGGGTTCTCATGTGAGCCGGTCAGCGCAGCAGGACGTGTCTTGGGGTGTCCACCTCCTCCCGGCACACTGTGCAGAGGGCGGCTCTGCAGTGCGGGTCGCTGCACTGGTCACAGCTCCGGGAGTGGTTCTGCCCGACTCGGTGTCGCCATTGGGCATAGCCGGTCCAGTGCCCGGCTCTCAGCTGGTGGACGTCGACGGCGGCCGACCGGTCTCCCCCAGCGACTGGCGGGGGGAGGCGCGAGCCCATCAGCGAGCGGTAACATCTCCGGGCGGCCAAGCCTCGGTGGTACGGGCCCTTGCCAGTCTGGCCGCCGCCCGGTGCACGGTTCTGACGTCCACCGCTGTGTCACCCTGGTCGAGTGCGCTTGCCTCCTTCGCGATGTCGTCTGCTCGCTCGTTGCCGCGCAGGCCGCAGTGAGATGGTACCCACTACAGGTGTATCCGGCGGCTGTCGCCTGCCAGCTCTCCCAGCGCTCCACATATGGAGACTCCCAGTGGTGATGTCTGAGTCGCTGGCCCGTCCCGGGGGGGCGTCCGGTCCGACTGGGAGTCCGTGCAGATCACGATGGGGTCCTCTATGTGGACAGGGTTCTGTATGAGGAATGTGAGCGCCGTCTGTGGGGCGACAATCTCTGCGCGGAAGCTGGAGCAGAGGCGGCCGGCCGGGGTGTGGACCTCCCGCAGCTCACCATCCGGCCGCTCGATGAACACTCCCCCGCCTCCTTTGAGGACTCCTGCGACGGTTTGCCTCGGGATGTACAATGGACGGGCGCTACTGTTGCCGATGTCGTCCCAGCACAAGACACTGGTGGTGCTGGTTCTCCCTCATCTGTCCCCGTTTGTTCTGAGTGTCTGACCCCCGCCCCGCCCCTCTGACTACCCAGGTGTGTACCATCGTGGCCGGCCAGCGCTGCATCAAAAAGCTGACCGACATGCAGACGTCTACCATGATCAAGGCGACGGCGCGCTCGGCGCCGGACCGCGAGCGTGAGATCAACACGCTCATCAGGAAGGTGTGGGCCGACTTCAACACGGACCCGTACGTGCAGGAGTTCGGCCTGAACATCGAGCAGAAGATGATGGATGTGCGCGGCCGCGTGCTGCCGCCGCCGCGCCTCCAGTACGGCGGACGGGTGAGTACCGACCTGGACATCACCAGTACGGCGGACGGGTGAATACCGACCTGGACGTCACCAGTACGGCGCCTCCAGTACGGCGGACGGGTGAGTACCGACCTGGACGTCACCAGTACGGCGCCTCCAGTACGGCGGACGGGTGAGTACCGACCTGGACGTCACCAGTACGGCGCCTCCAGTACGGCGGACGGGTGAGTACCGATCTGGACGTCACCAGTACGGCGCCTCCAGTACGGCGGACGGGTGAGTACCGACCTGGACGTCAGCGGCTGAGTTTGGTTTGATCAGTGTGAACTGTGGATGACGGATGTTTGATTAGATTACTGACTATATGCTGGTAAGGGTGTATGTCGTATCAGTTCGCTTTATGTTTATGTCCGCCGCATTGTTGGTTTCGCACTCGTCCTATTAATATTCAAAAAGTTATTCATTATAAATGTGCTGAGATCACACAAATATCCGAGATATAGTATGTGGACCCGAGATTTCTCGGATCCAGGATCATTTTCTTGAAGTTTGTCCACGGCAATCGGATCCTGTGTACGGCATTTTGCATAAATACTGGCCCATTGTCTTGCAAGGCTGGCACTACCCATTACCCACTACCCGTTTGTGTTGTTTTTTAGTGGGAAATTTAATTGGGGAAAACCCTACCCTGGGTTTTGTCATCAAAGTGGTTACTGCATATTGTTCCCAATAAATCTCTAAAAGTAAAGGTTATTAGCGCATCAGCTGTGGCTGTGTGGCCAAACTTACCAAGTTATCATGGCAATGCTGCATTTTACCTTGTTATAACAATCAGATTCCTATCTATTATCTTCTAGGGACAATGTCATTCCCCATAACTCCCTTCTCGGCTCCATTGCCACTAGATATTTCTTCTCAATGAAAAAAAAACTTAAAACCGCAAAAAAAAAACACTACCCAATGGGTTTTGATGAAAAATCTGGGTTTTCCAACCCTGATGTCTTGTCGTCAGCAGACGAAGCAGCAGGCAGTGCCGAACGCGGGCGTCTGGGACATGCGTGGTAAGCAGTTCTACAGCGGCGTGGAGATCCGCGTCTGGGCGATCGCCTGCTTTGCGCCGCAGCGTACGGTGCGGGAGGACGCACTGAGAAACTTCACCCAGCAGCTGCAGAAGATCTCCACCGACGCCGGCATGCCCATCATCGGACAGGTGAGCAGGATTCAGAGGACAGCGGAGGACAGGTAAGAACATATTATGTAGAGAGGACAGTGGACAGGCGAGGACAGCTGCAGAGAGGACAGAGGGTAGCTGCAGAGAGGACAGAGGGTAGCTGCAGAGAGGACAGAGGGTAGCTGCAGAGAGGACAGAGGGTAGCTGCAGAGAGGACAGAGGGTAGCTGCAGAGAGGACGGAGGACAGGCGAGGACAGCTGCAGAGAGCACAGCGGACAGGCGAGGACATCTGCAGAGAGGACAGAGGGTAGCTGCAGAGAGAACAGAGGACAGGCGAGGACAGCTGCAGAGAGGACAGAGGACAGGCGAGGACATCTGCAGAGAGGACAGAGGACAGGCGAGGACAGCTGCAGAGAGCACAGCAGACAGGCGAGGACATCTGCAGAGAGGACAGAGGACAGGCGAGGACAGCTGCAGAGAGGACAGAGGACAGGCGAGGACAGAGGGTAGCTGCAGAGAGGACAGAGGACAGGCGAGGACAGCTGCAGAGAGGACAGAGGACAGGCGAGGACAGCTGCAGAGAGGACAGAGGACAGGCGAGGACAGCTGCAGAGAGGACAGAGGACAGCTGCAGAGAGGACAGAGGACAGCTGCAGAGAGGACAGAGGACAGGCGAGGACAGGACTCAGCAGAGAGGACATTGGCGAGTTTAGGACATAGTAGGGAGGTCCTCGGACAGGTGACATTAGGGCATCTGCGGAGAGGACGTTGCAGAAAAGACATTTGGCAGGTGAGGATGCCTGTATAGAGGACATCGCTGCCAGCTGGCAAGGGCTACAGGGGGAACTCCAGAAGTCGGGACGCCGGTGGTCAGTGGTGGGGAATGGGACGCCGGTGGTCAGTGGTGGGGAATGGGACGCCGGTGGTCAGTGGTGGGGAATGGGACGCCGGTGGTCAGTGGTGGGGAATGGGACGCCGGTGGTCAGTGGTGGGGAATGGGACGCCGGTGGTCAGTGGTGGGGAATGGGACGCCGGTGGTCAGTGGTGGGGAATGGGACGCCGGTGGTCAGTGGTGGGGAATGGGACGCCGGTGGTCAGTGGTGGGGAATGGGACGCCGGTGGTCAGTGGTGGGGAATGGGACGCCGGTGGTCAGTGGTGGGGAATGGGACGCCGGTGGTCAGTGGTGGGGAATGGGACGCCGGTGGTCAGTGGTGGGAAATGGGACGACGGTGGGCAGTGGTGGGGAATGGGACGACGGTGGTCAGTGGTGGGGAATGGGACGCCGGTGGTCAGTGGTGGGGAATGGGACGCCGGTGGTCAGTGGTGGGGAATGGGACGACGGTGGTCAGTGGTAGGGAATGGGACGCCGGTGGTCAGTGGTGGGGAATGGGACGCCGGTGGTCAGTGGTGGGGAATGGGACGCCGGTGGTCAGTGGTGGGGAATGGGACGCCGGTGGTTAGTGGTGGGGAATGGGACGACGGTGGTCATTGGTGGGGGATGGGACGCCGGTGGTCAGTGGTAGGGAATGGGACGCCGGTGGTCAGTGGTGGGGAATGGGACGACGGTGGTCAGTGGTGGGGAATGGGACGCCGGTGGTCAGCGGTGGGGAATGGGACGCCGGTGGTCAGTGGTGGGGAATGGGACGCCGGTGGTCAGTGGTGGGGAATGGGACGCCGGTGGTCAGTGGTGGGGAATGGGACGCCGGTGGTCAGTGGTGGGGAATGGGACGCCGGTGGTCAGTGGTGGGGAATGGGACGCCGGTGGTCAGTGGTGGGGAATGGGACGCCGGTGGTCAGCGGTGGGGAATGGGACGCCGGTGGTCATTGGTGGGGAATGGGACGCCGGTGGTCAGTGGTGGGGAATGGGACGCCGGTGGTCTGGTGGGGAATGGTGAACGTTTTATGACGGCGGAGCGCTGACGATTGTTGATAATAGGGGGGGGGGGGCGAAAGTAGCAGGTTTATGGATTAGGCAAGTAGATATATATTGTTGTGTTCGCCGGATCTGTTTGGAGTTCCGTGACCGCAGTGGCAGACTCTCCCGCTGTGCTGTACTGGCCACTGATTACTGATCTGTCTCAGCTCCAGAGCCTCTGACCTGGTCTCTGACGTGTCTCACCTATCTCTCCTCCCCTGCGACAGCCGTGCTTCTGCAAGTACGCCACGGGGCCGGACCAGGTGCAGCCCATGTTCAGCTATCTCAAGACCAACTTCCAAGGCCTGCAGCTGGTGGTGGTGGTGCTGCCCGGGAAGACGCCCGTGTACGGTGAGTGGACCGGTTTGGCGTGGGCCGCAGCGGCCACCCTGGCTCCCTCTGGTGGTGGTGGTGCTGCCCGGGAAGACGCCCGTGTACGGTGAGTGGACTGGTCTGGCGCGGGCCGCAGCGGCCACCCTGGCTCCCTCTGGTGGTGGTGGTGCTGCCCGGGAAGACGCCCGTGTACGGTGAGTGGACTGGTCTGGCGCGGGCCGCAGCGGCCACCCTGGCTCCCTCTGGTGGTGGTGGTGCTGCCCGGGAAGACGCCCGTGTATGGTGACTGGACTGGTCTGGCGCGGGCCGCAGCGGCCACCCTGGCTCCCTCTGGTGGTGGTGGTGCTGCCCGGGAAGACGCCCGTGTACGGTGAGTGGACCGGTTTGGCGCGGGCCGCAGCGGCCACCCTGGCTCCCTCTGGTCGTGAGGCTGACCGCCGGCCCCGTGGGCGAGACGAGGTGCTGGCGCTTCTGCTGTGGTGGCCAGTGCACACTGGCGTAACGTGGCGACTGGCGTGGTGGCCGATCTGGGACAGATGTATGGTATTTGCATTGTTTTGTAGCGTGGCGACTGGTGTGGTGCCCGATCTGGGACAGATGTATGGTATTTTCTTTCTTTTTTATCCCCAGGTGTAGGTAACGTACATTAGTGAAATGTTAACTGCAAGTCGTTTTCTCCCGCCGCTACCCTGTGGTTGAGCCCGCTTCTCCGAGGTGTGAAGGAGATGGCCGAGTCGTGGTGGTCCTGGGTGGGAGCGTGTTCTGCCTGGCTCTGCCGGATGAGCTGCATTAGCTGTCTGACCCGGGGTGTGTCGGGCGTGTCTGACCCGGGGTGTGTCGGGCGTGTCTGACCCGGGGTGTGTCGGGCGTGTCTGGCCCGGGGTGTGTCGGGCGTGTCTGACCCGGGGTGTGTCGGGCGTGTCTGACCCGGGGTGTGTCGGGCGTGTCTGACCCGGGGTGTGTAGGGCGTGTCTGGCCCGGGGTGTGTCGGGCGTGTCTGACCCGGGGTGTGTCTGGCGTGTCTGACCCGGGGTGTGTCGGGCGTGTCTGACCCGGCCTGGTCGCTGGTGTCTGCCGCAGCCGAGGTGAAGCGGGTGGGAGACACCGTCGACTCGGCTCAGGGTGTGTCGGGCGTGTCTGACCCGGCCTGGTCGCTGTGTCTGCCGCAGCCGAGGTGAAGCGGGTGGGAGACACCGTGCTGACCCGGGGTGTCGGGCGTGTCTGACCCGGCCTGCTCGCTGGTGTCTGCCGCAGCCGAGGTGAAGCGGGTGGGAGACACCGTGCTGACCCGGGGCGTGTCTGACCCGGCCTGCTCGCTGGTGTCTGCCGCAGCCGAGGTGAAGCGGGTGGGAGACACCGTGCTGACCCGGGGCGTGTCTGACTCGGCCTGCTCGCTGGTGTCTGCCGCAGCCGAGGTGAAGCGGGTGGGAGACACCGTGCTGACCCGGGGTGTCGGGCGTGTCTGACCCGGCCTGGTCGCTGTGTTTGCCGCAGCCGAGGTGAAGCGGGTGGGAGACACCGTGCTCGGCTCGGGGTGTGTCGGGCGTGTCTGACCCGGCCTGCTCGCTGTGCTTGCCGCAGCCGAGGTGAAGCGGGTGGGAGACACCGTGCTCGGCTCGGGGTGTGTCGGGCGTGTCTGACCCGGCCTGCTCGCTGTGTTTGCCGCAGCCGAGGTGAAGCGGGTGGGAGACACCGTGCTCGGCTCGGGGTGTCGGGCGTGTCTGACCCGGGGCGTGTCTGACGCGGCCTGGTCGCTGGTGTCTGCCGCAGCCGAGGTGAAGCGGGTGGGAGACACCGTGCTCGGCTCGGGGTGTGTCGGGCGTGTCTGACCCGGCCTGGTCGCTGTGTTTGCCGCAGCCGAGGTGAAGCGGGTGGGAGACACCGTCGACTCGGCTCGGGGTGTGTCGGGCGTGTCTGACGCGGCCTGGTCGCTGTGTCTGCCGCAGCCGAGGTGAAGCGGGTGGGAGACACCGTACTGACCCGGGGTGTCGGGCGTGTCTGACCCGGCCTGCTCGCTGTGTCTGCCGCAGCCGAGGTGAAGCGGGTGGGAGACACCGTGCTGACCCGGGGTGTGTCTGACCCGGCCTGGTGTCTACCGCAGCCGAGGTGAAGCGGGTGGGAGACACCGTGCTCGGTATCGCCACCCAGTGCGTACAGGCCAAGAACGTCAACAAGACCTCGCCGCAGACGCTCTCCAACCTCTGCCTCAAGATCAACGTCAAGCTGGGCGGCGTCAACAGCATCCTGGTGCCCAGCATCAGACCCAAGGTCAGTCTCCTTGGTCCCGTGAACGGCATCAGACCCGATTTTGGTTTCCTCTCAGACCTGAGGTGGGCTGACATGACGCCTGTATGTGTGCCGTTATAGGTGTTAAACAAAGCGATCATCTTCCTGGGGGCGGACGTAACCCACCCTCCAGCTGTCTGACGGTCCGTCTGTGTGCCGTTACAGGTGTTTAACGAGCCGTTCATCTTCCTGGGGGCTGACGTGACCTACCCTCCAGCTGTCTGACGGTCCGTCTGTGTGCCGTTACAGGTGTTTAACGAGCCGGTCATCTTCCTGGGGGCTGACGTGACCTACCCTCCAGCTGTCTGACGGTCCGTCGGTGTGCCGTTACAGGTGTTTAACGAGCCGGTCATCTTCCTGGGGGCGGACGTGACCCACCCGCCGGCCGGCGACAACAAGAAGCCGTCGATCGCGGCCGTGGTGGGCTCCATGGATGGCCACCCGTCCCGGTACGCGGCCACCGTCCGCGTCCAGCAGCACAGACAGGTCAGCAGCGGCTGTGTGGTCACTAACCGCCTCCATGACGCTACACGTACTGCAGCTGGGTATCGTTCAGGGCTCAGAATAGGCGCTCAAATGCGAACATTGTATTGGTTGGCTCCTGGGCGTCGTTTTAGTACAACGCATTTTCCTTTTTCAATTGTTTCTGCTGATGCCCGCCAGGGGAAACCGCAAGACAGGCCTATGAAGGCAAACGTGGTGGCTTATCGCTGCCTATCGCAGAAAACCACGTACATTGTGTTAAACGGTCATGTTTTCAATATTGTGTTGCATTGTCATGACAACTGAGATCCTGATTCGGCCAGTCCCCATGCGTGCGTCTGGATGTGTACTGCCTATTGGCAGTGTGCACTGACTCCCGTCTGTTGTGTGCACCGACTCCCGTCTGTTGTGTGCAGTGTGCACTGACTCCCGTCTGTTGTGTTCAGTGTGCTCTGACTCCCGTCTGTTGTGTGCAGTGTGCACTGACTCCCGTCTGTTGTGTACAGTGTGCACTGACTCCTGTCTGTTGTGTGCAGTGTGCACTGACTCCCGTCTGTTGTGTGCTCTGACTCCCGTCTGTTGTGTGCAGTGTGCACTGACTCCCGTATGTTGTGTTCAGTGTGCTCTGACTCCCGTCTGTTGTGTGCAGTGTGCACTGACTCCCGTCTGTTGTGTGCTCTGACTCCCGTCTGTTGTGTGCAGTGTGCACTGACTCCCGTCTGTTGTGTGCAGTGTGCACTGACTCCCGTCTGTTGTGTGCACTGACTCTCGTCTGTTGTGTGCACTGACTCCTGTCTGTTGTGTGCAGTGTGCACCGACTCCCGTCTGTTGTGTGCAGTGTGCACTGACTCCCGTCTGTTGTGTTCAGTGTGCTCTGACTCCCGTCTGTTGTGTGCAGTGTGCACTGACTCCCGTCTGTTGTGTGCACTGACTCCTGTCTGTTGTGTGCAGTGTGCACTGACTCCCGTCTGTTGTGTTCAGTGTGCTCTGACTCCTGTCTGTTGTGTGCAGTGTGCACTGACTCCCGTCTGTTGTGTGCAGTGTGCACTGACTCCCGTCTGTTGTGTGCAGTGTGCACTGACTCCCGTCTGTTGTGTGCACTGACTCTCGTCTGCTGTGTGCACTGACTCCCGTCTGTTGTGTGCAGTGTGCACTGACTCCCGTCTGTTGTGTGCAGTGTGCACTGACTCCCGTCTGTTGTGTGCACTGACTCCTGTCTGTTGTGTGCAGTGTGCACTGACTCCCGTCTGTTGTGTGCAGTGTGCACTGACTCCCGTCTGTTGTGTGCACTGACTCCTGTCTGTTGTGTGCAGTGTGTACTGACTCCTGTCTGTTGTGTGCAGTGTGCACTGACTCCCGTCTGTTGTGTGCAGTGTGCACTGACTCCCGTCTGTTGTGTGCAGTGTGCACTGACTCCCGTCTGTTGTGTGCAGTGTCCACTGACTCCCGTCTGTTGTGTACAGTGTGCACTGACTCCCGTCTGTTGTGTACAGTGTGCACTGACTCCCGTCTGTTGTGTGCACTGACTCCCCTCTGTTGTGTGCACTGACTCCCGTCTGTTGTGTGCACTGACTCCTGTCTGTTGTGTGCAGTGTGTACTGACTCCTGTCTGTTGTGTGCAGTGTGCACTGACTCCCGTCTGTTGTGTTCAGTGTGCACTGACTCCAGTCTGTTGTGTGCAGTGTGCACTGACTCCTGTCTGTAGTGTGCAGTGTGCACTGACTCCCGTCTGTAGTGTGCAGTGTGCACTGACTCCCGTCTGTTGTGTGCTCTGACTCCCGTCTGTTGTGTTCAGTGTGCACTGACTCCCGTCTGTTGTGTGCACTGACTCCCGTCTGTTGTGTGCACTGACTCCCGTCTGTTGTGTGCACTGACTCCTGTCTGTTGTGTTCAGTGTGCACTGACTCCCGTCTGTTGTGTTCAGTGTGCACTGACTCCCGTCTGTTGTGTTCAGTGTGCACTGACTCCCGTCTGTTGTGTGCAGTGTGCACTGACTCCCGTCTGTTGTGTGCACTGACTCCCGTCTGTTGTGTGCAGTGTGCACTGACTTCCGTCTGTTGTGTGCAGTGTGCACTGACTCCTGTCTGTTGTGTGCAGTGTGCACTGACTCCCGTCTGTTGTGTGCAGTGTGCTCTGACTCCCGTCTGTTGTGTTCAGTGTGCACTGACTCCTGTCTGTTGTGTGCAGTGTGCACTGACTCCCGTCTGTTGTGTGCAGTGTGCTCTGACTCCCGTCTGTTGTGTTCAGTGTGCACTGACTCCCGTCTGTTGTGTTCAGTGTGCACTGACTCCCGTCTGTTGTGTGCAGTGTGCACTGACTCCTGTCTGTAGTGTGCAGTGTGCACTGACTCCCGTCTGTAGTGTGCAGTGTGCACTGACTCCCGTCTGTTGTGTGCAGTGTGCACTGACTCCTGTCTGTAGTGTGCAGTGTGCACTGACTCCCGTCTGTTGTGTGCAGTGTGCACTGACTCCTGTCTGTAGTGTGCAGTGTGCACTGACTCCCGTCTGTTGTGTGCAGTGTGCACTGACTCCTGTCTGTAGTGTGCAGTGTGCACTGACTCCCGTCTGTTGTGTGCAGTGTGCACTGACTCCTGTCTGTAGTGTGCAGTGTGCACTGACTCCCGTCTGTTGTGTGCAGTGTGCACTGACTCCTGTCTGTAGTGTGCAGTGTGCACTGACTCCCGTCTGTAGTGTGCAGTGTGCACTGACTCCCGTCTGTTGTGTTCAGTGTGCACTGACTCCCGTCTGTTGTGTGCAGTGTGCACTGACTCCCGTCTGTTGTGTACAGTGTGCACTGACTCCCGTCTGTTGTGTGCAGTGTGCACTGACTCCCGTCTGTTGTGTGCACTGACTCCCGTCTGTTGTGTGCAGTGTGCACTGACTCCCGTCTGTTGTGTGCAGTGTGCACTGACTCCCGTCTGTTGTGTGCACTGACTCCCGTCTGTTGTGTGCAGTGTGTACTGACTCCCGTCTGTTGTGTTCAGTGTGCTCTGACTCCCGTCTGTTGTGTGCTCTGACTCCCGTCTGTTGTGTGCAGTGTGCACTGACTCCCGTCTGTTGTGTGCAGTGTGCACTGACTCCCGTCTGTTGTGTGCAGTGTGCACTGACTCCCGTCTGTTGTGTGCAGTGTGCACTGACTCCCGTCTGTTGTGTACAGTGTACACTGACTCCCGTCTGTTGTGTGCACTGACTCCCGTCTGTTGTGTTCAGTGTGCACTGACTCCTGTCTGTAGTGTGCAGTGTGCACTGACTCCCGTCTGTTGTGTTCAGTGTGCACTGACTCCTGTCTGTAGTGTGCAGTGTGCACTGACTCCCGTCTGTTGTGTTCAGTGTGCACTGACTCCTGTCTGTAGTGTACAGTGTGCACTGACTCCCGTCTGTTGTGTGCACTGACTCCCGTCTGTTGTGTTCAGTGTGCACTGACTCCTGTCTGTAGTGTGCAGTGTGCACTGACTCCCGTCTGTTGTGTTCAGTGTGCACTGACTCCTGTCTGTAGTGTGCAGTGTGCACTGACTCCCGTCTGTTGTGTTCAGTGTGCACTGACTCCTGTCTGTAGTGTGCAGTGTGCACTGACTCCCGTCTGCAGTGTGCACTGACTCCCGTCTGTTGTGTGCACCGACTCCCGTCTGTTGTGTGCACTGACTCCCGTCTGTTGTGTGCACTGACTCCCGTCTGTTGTGTTCAGTGTGCACTGACTCCTGTCTGTAGTGTGCAGTGTGCACTGACTCCCGTCTGTTGTGTTCAGTGTGCACTGACTCCTGTCTGTAGTGTGCAGTGTGCACTGACTCCCGTCTGCAGTGTGCACTGACTCCCGTCTGTTGTGTGCACCGACTCCCGTCTGTTGTGTGCACTGACTCTCCTCTGTTGTATGCACTGACTCCCGTCTGTTGTGTGCACCGACTCCCGTCTGTTGTGTGCAGTGTGCACTGACTCCCGTCTGTTGTGTGCAGTGTGCACTGACTCCCGTCTGTTGTGTGCACTGACTCCCGTCTGTTGTGTGCAGTGTGCACTGACTCCCGTCTGTTGTGTTCAGTGTGCACTGACTCCTGTCTGTAGTGTGCAGTGTGCACTGACTCCCGTCTGCAGTGTGCACTGACTCCCGTCTGTTGTGTGCACCGACTCCCGTCTGTTGTGTGCACTGACTCCCCTCTGTTGTGTGCACTGACTCCCGTCTATTGTGTGCACCGACTCCCGTCTGTTGTGTGCAGTGTGCACTGACTCCCGTCTGTTGTGTGCACCGACTCCCGTCTGTTGTGTGCAGTGTGCACTGACTCCCGTCTGTTGTGTGCACTGACTCCCGTCTGTAGTGTGCAGTGTGCACTGACTCCTGTCTGTTGTGTGCAGTGTGCACTGACTCCCGTCTGTAGTGTGCAGTGTGCACTGACTCCCGTCTGTAGTGTGCAGTGTGCACTGACTCCCGTCTGTTGTGTTCAGTGTGCTCTGACTCCCGTCTGTTGTGTGCAGTGTGCACTGACTCCCGTCTGTAGTGTGCAGTGTGCACTGACTCCCGTCTGTTGTGTTCAGTGTGTTCTGACTCCCGTCTGTTGTGTGCAGTGTGCACTGACTCCCGTCTGTTGTGTGCACTGACTCGTCTGTTGTGTGCACTGACTCCCGTCTGTTGTGTTCAGTGTGCACTGACTCCTGTCTGTTGTGTGCAGTGTGCACTGACTCCCGTCTGTTGTGTTCAGTGTGCTCTGACTCCCGTATGTTGTGTTCAGTGTGCTCTGACTCCCGTCTGTTGTGTGCACTGACTCCCGTCTGTTGTGTTCAGTGTGCTCTGACTCCCGTCTGTTGTGTTCAGTGTGCTCTGACTCCTGTCTGTTGTGTGCAGTGTGCACTGACTCCTGTCTGTTGTGTGCAGTGTGCACTGACTCCCGTCTGTTGTGTTCAGTGTGCTCTGACTCCCGTCTGTTGTGTTCAGTGTGCTCTGACTCCCGTCTGTTGTGTGCAGTGTGCACAGACTCCCGTCTGTTGTGTGCAGTGTGCACTGACTCCCGTCTGTTGTGTGCACTGCCTCCTGTCTGTTGTGTGCAGTGTGCACTGACTCCCGTCTGCTGTGTGCAGTGTGCACCGACTCCTGTCTGTTGTGTGCAGTGTGCACTGACTCCCGTCTGTTGTGTTCAGTGTGCTCTGACTCCCGTCTGTTGTGTTCAGTGTGCTCTGACTCCCGTCTGTTGTGTGCAGTGTGCACAGACTCCCGTCTGTTGTGTGCAGTGTGCACTGACTCCCGTCTGTTGTGTGCACTGACTCCTGTCTGTTGTGTGCAGTGTGCACTGACTCCCGTCTGCTGTGTGCAGTGTGCACCGACTCCTGTCTGTTGTGTGCAGTGTGCACTGACTCCCGTCTGTTGTGTGCAGTGTGCACTGACTCCTGTCTGTTGTGTGCAGTGTGCACCGACTCCCGTCTGCAGTGTGCACTGACTCCTGTCTGTTGTGTTCAATGTGCACTGACTCCCGTCTGTTGTGTGCAGTGTGCACTGACTCCCGTCTGTTGTGTGCAGTGTGCACTGACTCCCGTCTGTTGTGTGCAGTGTGCACTGACTCCCGTCTGTTGTGTTCAGTGTGCACTGACTCCTGTCTGTTGTGTGCAGTGTGCACTGACTCCCGTCTGTTGTGTGCACTGACTCCTGTCTGTTGTGTGCAGTGTGCACTGACTCCCGTCTGCTGTGTGCAGTGTGCACCGACTCCTGTCTGTTGTGTGCAGTGTGCACTGACTCCCGTCTGCTGTGTGCAGTGTGCACCGACTCCCGTCTGTTGTGTGCAGTGTGCACTGACTCCCGTCTGTTGTGTGCAGTGTGCACTGACTCCCGTCTGTTGTGTTCAGTGTGCACTGACTCCTGTCTGTTGTGTGCAGTGTGCACTGACTCCCGTCTGTTGTGTGCACCGACTCCCGTCTGTTGTGTGCAGTGTGCACCGACTCCTGTCTGTTGTGTGCACTGACTCCCGTCTGTTGTGTGCAGTGTGCACTGACTCCCGTCTGTAGTGTTCAGTGTGCACTGACTCCCGTCTGTTGTGTTCAGTGTGCACTGACTCCTGTCTGTTGTGTGCAGTGTGCACTGACTCCCGTCTGTTGTGTGCAGTGTGCACTGACTCCCGTCTGTTGTGTGCAGTGTGCACTGACTCCCGTCTGTTGTGTGCAGTGTGCACTGACTCCCGTCTGTTGTGTTCAGTGTGCACTGACTCCTGTCTGTTGTGTGCAGTGTGCACTGACTCCCGTCTGTTGTGTGCACCGACTCCCGTCTGTTGTGTGCAGTGTGCACCGACTCCCGTCTGTTGTGTTCAGTGTGCACTGACTCCTGTCTGTTGTGTGCAGTGTGCACTGACTCCTGTCTGTAGTGTGCAGTGTGCACTGACTCCAGTCTGTTGTGTGCAGTGTGCACCGACTCCCTTCTGTTGTGTGCTCTGACTCCCGTCTGTTGTGTGCAGTGTGCACTGACTCCTGTCTGTTGTGTGCAGTGTGCACTGACTCCTGTCTGTTGTGTTCAGTGTGCACTGACTCCCGTCTGTTGTGTGCACTGACTCCTGTCTGTAGTGTGCAGTGTGCACTGACTCCCGTCTGTTGTGTGCACTGACTCCCGTCTGTAGTGTGCAGTGTGCACTGACTCCTGTCTGTTGTGTGCAGTGTGCACTGACTCCTGTCTGTTGTGTGCAGTGTGCACTGACTCCCGTCTGTTGTGTTCAGTGTGCACTGACTCCCGTCTGTTGTGTGCAGTGTGCACTGACTCCCGTCTGTTGTGTGCAGTGTGCACTGACTCCTGTCTGTTGTGTGCAGTGTGCACTGACTCCCGTCTGTTGTGTTCAGTGTGCTCTGACTCCCGTCTGTTGTGTTCAGTGTGCTCTGACTCCCGTCTGTTGTGTGCAGTGTGCACTGACTCCCGTCTGTTGTGTTCAGTGTGCACTGACTCCCGTCTGTTGTGTTCAGTGTGCTCTGACTCCCGTCTGTTGTGTGCAGTGTGCACTGACTCCCGTCTGTTGTGTGCAGTGTGCACTGACTTCCGTCTGTTGTGTGCAGTGTGCACTGACTCCCGTCTGTTGTGTGCTCTGACTCCCGTCTGTTGTGTGCAGTGTGCACTGACTCCCGTCTGTTGTGTGCAGTGTGCACTGACTCCCGTCTGTTGTGTACAGTGTGCACTGACTCCCGTCTGTTGTGTTCAGTGTGCACTGACTCCTGTCTGTTGTGTGCAGTGTGCTCTGACTCCCCTCTGTTGTGTGCACTGACTCCCCTCTGTTGTGTGCACTGACTCCCGTCTGTTGTGTGCTCTGACTCCCGTCTGTTGTGTTCAGTGTGCACTGACTCCTGTCTGTAGTGTGCAGTGTGCACTGACTCCCGTCTGTTGTGTGCAGTGTGCACTGACTCCCGTATGTTGTGTGCAGTGTGCACTGACTCCTGTCTGTTGTGTGCAGTGTGCTCTGACTCCCCTCTGTTGTGTGCACTGACTCCCGTCTGTTGTGTGCGCTGACTCTCGTCTGTTGTGTGCAGTGTGCACTGACTCCCGTCTGTTGTGTGCAGTGTGCACTGACTCCCGTCTGTTGTGTGCAGTGTGCACTGACTCCCGTCTGTTGTGTGCACTGACTCTCGTATGTTGTGTGCAGTGTGCACTGACTCCCCTCTGTTGTGTGCACTGACTCCCGTCTGTTGTGTGCAGTGTGCACTGACTCCCGTCTGTTGTGTGCAGTGTGCACTGACTCCCGTCTGTTGTGTGCACTGACTCTCGTATGTTGTGTGCAGTGTGCACTGACTCCCCTCTGTTGTGTGCACTGACTCCCGTCTGTTGTGTGCAGTGTGCACTGGCTCCCGTCTGTTGTGTGCAGTGTGCACTGACTCCCGTCTGTTGTGTGCAGTGTGCACTGACTCCCGTCTGTTGTGTGCAGTGTGCACTGGCTCCCGTCTGTTGTGTGCAGTGTGCTCTGACTCCCGTCTGTTGTGTGCAGTGTGCACTGACTCCCGTCTGTTGTGTGCACTGACTCTCGTATGTTGTGTGCAGTGTGCACTGACTCCCCTCTGTTGTGTGCACTGACTCCCGTCTGTTGTGTGCAGTGTGCACTGACTCCCGTCTGTTGTGTGCACTGACTCTCGTATGTTGTGTGCAGTGTGCACTGACTCCCCTCTGTTGTGTGCACTGACTCCCGTCTGTTGTGTGCAGTGTGCACTGGCTCCCGTCTGTTGTGTGCAGTGTGCACTGACTCCCGTCTGTTGTGTGCAGTGTGCACTGACTCCCGTCTGTTGTGTGCAGTGTGCACTGGCTCCCGTCTGTTGTGTGCAGTGTGCACTGACTCCCGTCTGGTGTGTGCAGTGTGCACTGGCTCCCGTCTGTTGTGTGCAGTGTGCACTGACTCCCGTCTGTTGTGTTCAGTGTGCTCTGACTCCCGTCTGTTGTGTTCAGTGTGCTCTGACTCCCGTCTGTTGTGTGCAGTGTCCACTGACTCCCGTCTGTTGTGTTCAGTGTGCACTGACTCCCGTCTGTTGTGTTCAGTGTGCACTGACTCCTGTCTGTTGTGTGCAGTGTGCTCTGACTCCCCTCTGTTGTGTGCACTGACTCCCCTCTGTTGTGTGCACTGACTCCCGTCTGTTGTGTGCTCTGACTCCCGTCTCTGTTGTGTGCACTGACTCCCGTCTGTTGTGTGCTCTGACTCCCGTATGTTGTGTGCAGTGTGCACTGACTCCCGTCTGTTGTGTGCAGTGTGCACTGACTCCCCTCTGTTGTGTGCACTGACTCCCGTCTGTTGTGTGCACTGACTCCCGTCTGTTGTGTGCAGTGTGCACTGACTCCCGTCTGTTGTGTGCACTGGCTCCCGTCTGTTGTGTGCAGTGTGCACTGACTCCCGTCTGTTGTGTGCAGTGTGCACTGACTTCCGTCTGTTGTGTGCAGTGTGCACTGACTCCCGTCTGTTGTGTGCAGTGTGCACTGACTCCCGTCTGTTGTGTTCAGTGTGCACTGACTCCCGTCTGTTGTGTTCAGTGTGCTCTGACTCCCGTCTGTTGTGTTCAGTGTGCTCTGACTCCCGTCTGTTGTGTGCAGTGTGCACAGACTCCCGTCTGTTGTGTGCAGTGTGCACTGACTCCCGTCTGTTGTGTGTACTGACTCCCGTCTGTTGTGTGCAGTGTGCACTGACTCCCGTCTGTTGTGTGCAGTGTGCACTGACTCCCGTCTGTTGTGTTCAGTGTGCTCTGACTCCCGTCTGTTGTGTTCAGTGTGCTCTGACTCCCGTCTGTTGTGTTCAGTGTGCTCTGACTCCCGTCTGTTGTGTGCAGTGTGCACAGACTCCCGTCTGTTGTGTGCAGTGTGCACTGACTCCCGTCTGTTGTGTGTACTGACTCCCGTCTGTTGTGTGCAGTGTGCACTGACTCCCGTCTGTTGTGTGCAGTGTGCACTGACTCCCGTCTGTAGTGTGCAGTGTGCACTGACTCCCGTCTGTAGTGTGCAGTGTGCACTGACTCCCGTCTGTTGTGTGCAGTGTGCACTGACTCCCGTCTGTTGTGTTCAGTGTGCACTGACTCCTGTCTGTTGTGTGCAGTGTGCACTGACTCCCGTCTGTTGTGTGCACCGACTCCCGTCTGTTGTGTGCAGTGTGCACCGACTCCCGTCTGTTGTGTTCAGTGTGCACTGACTCCTGTCTGTTGTGTGCAGTGTGCACTGACTCCTGTCTGTAGTGTGCAGTGTGCACTGACTCCAGTCTGTTGTGTGCAGTGTGCACTGACTCCCTTCTGTTGTGTGCTCTGACTCCCGTCTGTTGTGTGCAGTGTGCACTGACTCCTGTCTGTTGTGTGCAGTGTGCACTGACTCCTGTCTGTTGTGTTCAGTGTGCACTGACTCCCGTCTGTTGTGTGCACTGACTCCTGTCTGTAGTGTGCAGTGTGCACTGACTCCCGTCTGTTGTGTGCACTGACTCCCGTCTGTAGTTTGCAGTGTGCACTGACTCCTGTCTGTTGTGTGCAGTGTGCACTGACTCCCGTCTGTTGTGTTCAGTGTGCTCTGACTCCCGTCTGTTGTGTGCAGTGTGCACAGACTCCCGTCTGTTGTGTGCAGTGTGCACTGACTCCCGTCTGTTGTGTGCACTGACTCCCTTCTGTTGTGTGCAGTGTGCACTGACTCCCTTCTGTTGTGTGCAGTGTGCACTGACTCCCGTCTGTAGTGTGCAGTGTGCACTGACTCCCGTCTGTTGTGTGCACTGACTCCCGTCTGTTGTGTGCAGTGTGCACTGACTCCCGTCTGTTGTGTGCACTGACTCCCGTCTGTTGTGTGCAGTGTGCACTGACTCCCGTCTGTTGTGTACAGTGTGCACTGACTCGTATGTTGTGTGCAGTGTGCACTGACTCCCGTCTGTTGTGTGCACTGACTCCCGTCTGTTGTGTTCAGTGTGCTCTGACTCCCGTCTGTTGTGTTCAGTGTGCTCTGACTCCCGTCTGTTGTGTGCACTGACTCCCGTCTGTTGTGTGCAGTGTGCACTGACTCCCGTCTGTTGTGTGCAGTGTGCACTGGCTCCCGTCTGTTGTGTGCAGTGTGCACTGACTCCCGTCTGTTGTGTACAGTGTGCACTGACTCGTATGTTGTGTGCAGTGTGCACTGACTCCCGTCTGTTGTGTGCACTGACTCCCGTCTGTTGTGTTCAGTGTGCTCTGACTCCCGTCTGTTGTGTTCAGTGTGCTCTGACTCCCGTCTGTTGTGTGCACTGACTCCCGTCTGTTGTGTTCAGTGTGCACTGACTCCCGTCTGTTGTGTGCAGTGTGCACTGACTCCCGTCTGTTGTGTGCAGTGTGCACTGACTCCCGTCTGTTGTGTGCACTGACTCCCGTCTGTTGTGTGCAGTGTGCACTGACTCCTGTCTGTTGTGTGCAGTGTGCTCTGACTCCCCTCTGTTGTGTGCAGTGTGCACTGACTCCCGTCTGTTGTGTGCAGTGTGCACTGACTCCCGTCTGTTGTGTTCAGTGTGCACTGACTCCCGTCTGTTGTGTGCAGTGTGCACTGACTCCCGTCTGTTGTGTGCAGTGTGCTCTGACTCCCGTCTGTTGTGTTCAGTGTGCTCTGACTCCCGTCTGTTGTGTGCACTGACTCCCGTCTGTTGTGTTCAGTGTGCACTGACTCCCGTCTGTTGTGTGCAGTGTGCACTGACTCCCGTCTGTTGTGTGCAGTGTGCACTGACTCCCGTCTGTTGTGTGCACTGACTCCCGTCTGTTGTGTGCAGTGTGCACTGACTCCTGTCTGTTGTGTGCAGTGTGCTCTGACTCCCCTCTGTTGTGTGCAGTGTGCACTGACTCCCGTCTGTTGTGTGCAGTGTGCACTGACTCCCGTCTGTTGTGTTCAGTGTGCACTGACTCCCGTCTGTTGTGTGCAGTGTGCACTGACTCCCGTCTGTAGTGTGCAGTGTGCACTGACTCCCGTCTGTTGTGTGCACTGACTTCCGTCTGTTGTGTTCAGTGTGCACTGACTCCTGTCTGTAGTGTGCAGTGTGCACTGACTCCCGTCTGTTGTGTTCAGTGTGCACTGACTCCCGTCTGTTGTGTTCAGTGTGCACTGACTCCCGTCTGTTGTGTGCACTGACTCCCGTCTGTTGTGTGCAGTGTGCACTGACTCCCGTCTGTTGTGTGCACTGACTCCCGTCTGTTGTGTGCAGTGTGCACTGACTCCCGTCTGTTGTGTGCTCTGACTCCCGTCTGTTGTGTGCAGTGTGCACTGACTCCCGTCTGTTGTGTGCAGTGTGCACTGACTCCCGTCTGTTGTGTGCAGTGTGCACTGACTTCCGTCTGTTGTGTTCAGTGTGCACTGACTCCCGTCTGTTGTGTTCAGTGTGCACTGACTCCCGTCTGTTGTGTTCAGTGTGCACTGACTCCCGTCTGTTGTGTGCACTGACTCCTGTCTGTTGTGTGCAGTGTGCACTGACTCCCGTCTGTTGTGTTCAGTGTGCACTGACTCCCGTCTGTTGTGTTCAGTGTGCACTGACTCCCGTCTGTTGTGTGCACTGACTCCCGTCTGTTGTGTTCAGTGTGCACTGACTCCCGTCTGTTGTGTGCACTGACTCCCGTCTGTTGTGTGCAGTGTGCACTGACTCCCGTCTGTTGTGTGCACCGACTCCCGTCTGTTGTGTGCAGTGTGCACTGACTCCCGTCTGTTGTGTTCAGTGTGCACTGACTCCCGTCTGTTGTGTGCAGTGTGCACTGACTCCCGTCTGTTGTGTGCAGTGTGCACTGACTCCCGTCTGTTGTGTGCAGTGTGCACTGACTCCCGTCTGTTGTGTGCAGTGTGCACTGACTCCCGTCTGTTGTGTGCACTGACTCCCGTCTGTTGTGTGCAGTGTGCACTGACTCCCGTCTGTTGTGTTCAGTGTGCACTGACTCCCGTCTGTTGTGTGCAGTGTGCACTGACTCCCGTCTGTCGTGTTCAGTGTGCACTGACTCCCGTCTGTTGTGTTCAGTGTGCACTGACTCCCGTCTGTTGTGTTCAGTGTGCACTGACTCCCGTCTGTTGTGTGCACTGACTCCTGTCTGTTGTGTGCAGTGTGCACTGACTCCCGTCTGTTGTGTGCAGTGTGCACTGACTCCCGTCTGTTGTGTGCACTGACTCCTGTCTGTTGTGTGCAGTGTGCACTGACTCCCGTCTGTTGTGTGCAGTGTGCACTGACTCCCGTCTGTTGTGTGCAGTGTGCACTGACTCCCGTCTGTTGTGTGCAGTGTGCACTGACTCCCTTCTGTTGTGTGCAGTGTGCACTGACTCCCGTCTGTTGTGTTCAGTGTGCACTGACTCCCGTCTGTTGTGTGCACTGACTCCCGTCTGTTGTGTGCAGTGTGCACTGACTCCCGTCTGTTGTGTGCACTGACTCCCGTCTGTTGTGTTCAGTGTGCACTGACTCCTGTCTGTTGTGTGCAGTGTGCTCTGACTCCCCTCTGTTGTGTGCACTGACTCCCCTCTGTTGTGTGCACTGACTCCCGTCTGTTGTGTGCTCTGACTCCCGTCTGTTGTGTTCAGTGTGCACTGACTCCTGTCTGTAGTGTGCAGTGTGCACTGACTCCCGTCTGTTGTGTGCAGTGTGCACTGACTCCCGTCTGTTGTGTGCAGTGTGCACTGACTCCTGTCTGTTGTGTGCAGTGTGCACTGACTCCCGTCTGTTGTGTGCACTGACTCCTGTCTGTTGTGTGCAGTGTGTACTGACTCCCCTCTGTTGTGTGCACTGACTCCCGTCTGTTGTGTGCGCTGACTCTCGTCTGTTGTTGCAGTGTGCACTGACTCCCGTCTGTTGTGTGCAGTGTGCACTGACTCCCGTCTGTTGTGTGCAGTGTGCACTGACTCCCGTCTGTTGTGTGCACTGACTCGTATGTTGTGTGCAGTGTGCACTGACTCCCCTCTGTTGTGTGCACTGACTCCCGTCTGTTGTGTGCAGTGTGCACTGACTCCCGTCTGTTGTGTGCAGTGTGCACTGACTCCCGTCTGTTGTGTGCAGTGTGCACTGACTCCCGTCTGTTGTGTGCACTGACTCTCGTATGTTGTGTGCAGTGTGCACTGACTCCCCTCTGTTGTGTGCACTGACTCCCGTCTGTTGTGTGCAGTGTGCACTGGCTCCCGTCTGTTGTGTGCAGTGTGCACTGACTCCCGTCTGTTGTGTGCAGTGTGCACTGACTCCCGTCTGTTGTGTGCAGTGTGCACTGGCTCCCGTCTGTTGTGTGCAGTGTGCACTGACTCCCGTCTGTTGTGTGCACTGACTCCTGTCTGTTGTGTGCAGTGTGCACTGACTCCCGTCTGTTGTGTGCACTGACTCCTGTCTGTTGTGTGCAGTGTGCACTGACTCCCGTCTGTTGTGTGCAGTGTGCACTGACTTCCGTCTGTTGTGTGCAGTGTGCACTGACTCCCGTCTGTTGTGTTCAGTGTGCACTGACTCCTGTCTGTTGTGTGCAGTGTGCTCTGACTCCCCTCTGTTGTGTGCACTGACTCCCCTCTGTTGTGTGCACTGACTCCCGTCTGTTGTGTGCTCTGACTCCCGTCTGTTGTGTGCAGTGTGCACTGACTCCCGTCTGTTGTGTGCAGTGTGCACTGACTCCCGTCTGTTGTGTGCACTGGCTCCCGTCTGTTGTGTGCAGTGTGCACTGACTCCCGTCTGTTGTGTGCAGTGTGCACTGACTTCCGTCTGTTGTGTGCAGTGTGCACTGACTCCCGTCTGTTGTGTGCAGTGTGCACTGACTCCCGTCTGTTGTGTGCACTGACTCCTGTCTGTTGTGTGCAGTGTGCACTGACTCCCGTCTGTTGTGTACAGTGTGCACTGACTCCTGTCTTGTGTTCAGTGTGCACTGACTCCTGTCTGTTGTGTGCAGTGTGCTCTTGACTCCCCTCTGTTGTGTGCACTGACTCCCGTCTGTTGTGTGCACTGACTCCTGTCTGTAGTGTGCAGTGTGCACTGACTCCCGTCTGTTGTGTGTTCTGACTCCCGTGTGTTGTGTGCAGGAGATCATCCAGGAGCTGAGCTACATGGTGCGTGAGCTGCTGATCCAGTTCTACAAGTCGACCCACTTCAAGCCGATGCGGATCATCATGTACCGGGACGGCGTGTCCGAGGGCCAGTTCCAGCCGGTGCTGCAGCACGAGCTGGCCGCCATCCGCGAGGCCTGCGTCAAGCTCGAGGTCGACTACATGCCCGGTATCACCTTCATCGTGGTGCAGAAGCGCCACCACACACGCCTTTTCTGCTCCGACAAGAAGGAGCAGAGCGGCAAGAGCGGCAACATCCCGGCCGGCACCACCGTGGACTCGCAGATCACCCACCCGACCGAGTTCGACTTCTACCTCTGCTCACACCAGGGAATCCAGGTGAGTAACAGATGGAGACTATCTCTGCTCACACCAGGGAATCCAGGTGAGTAACAGATGGAAACTATCTCTGCTCACACCAGGGAATCCAGGTGAGTAACAGATTGAGACTATCTCTGCTCACACCAGGGAATCCAGGTGAGTAACAGATGGAAACTATCTCTGCTCACACCAGGGAATCCAGGTGAGTAACAGATTGAGACTATCTCTGCTCACACCAGGGAATCCAGGTGAGTAACAGATGGAGACTATCTCTGCTCACACCAGGGAATCCAGGTGAGTAACAGATGGAGACTATCTCTGCTCACACCAGGGAATCCAGGTGAGTAACAGATGGAGACTATCTCTGCTCACACCAGGGAATCCAGGCGAGTAACAGATGGAAACTATCTCTGCTCACACCAGGGAATCCAGGTGAGTAACAGATGGAGACTATCTCTGCTCACACCAGGGAATCCAGGTGAGTAACAGATGGAGACTATCTCTGCTCACACCAGGGAATCCAGGCGAGTAGCAGAGGGAAACTATCTCTGCTCACACCAGGGAATCCAGGCGAGTAGCAGAGGGAAACTGTCTCTAGCAGCACAGGGTGCGCGTTACCATGAGAGATGGTGGTTGGTTCCAGCGGCAGGTTACCATGAGAGAAGGTGGTTGGTTCCAGCGGCATGTTACCATGAGAGAAGGTGGTTGGTTCCAGCGGCAGGTTACCATGAGAGATGGTGGTTGGTTCCAACGGCAGGTTACCATGAGAGAAGGCGGTTGGTTCCAGCGGCAGGTTACCATAAGAGAAGGCGGTTGGTTCCAGCGGCAGGTTACCATGAGAGAAGGCGGTTGGTTCCAGTGGCAGGTTACCATGAGAGATGGTGGTTGGTTCCAGCGGCAGGTTACCATGAGAGAAGGCGGTTGGTTCCAGCTGCAGGTTACCATGAGAGATGGTGGTTGGTTCCAGCGGCAGGTTACCATGAGAGAAGTTGGTTGGTTCCAGCGGCAGGTTACCATGAGAGAAGGCAGTTGGTTCCAGTGGCAGGTTACCATGAGAGAAGGCGGATGGTTCCAGCGGCAGGTTACCATGAGAAAAGGCGGTTGGTTCCAGCGGCACGTCTTTATGTGGGTTATGCAGGAGGGAGGGTAATTGGTTATCACCGTTCAGGCCTTAGAGATTGGGCGGCGGAACGAGTAAAGGTCGTCGTCCACTGCACACACGCCTAACGACCTAACGGCCGAATTTGCGCGCCTAGTTTTAGGACATTGTCCTACACGCCATCTGAAAGTCTGGAAAGTTCCAAGGAAGTGATCAATAGTTGATTTGTGTCTGAGGCAAAAGGGAAAATATTTCCCAGCGTCAGATGAACACACCTAATCGCGCTTTCGGTCGTTAGGCGACAAGTCGGCGCGTTTCCCATAGGCCCCCATGTTAAATTCAGCCGTTAGGCGATTAGGCGAGTGCAGTGGACGGCGACCTTAACTGTCTCAGTGGTGCAGATTTCGGTTGGAAAGAAGGAATGAGGTTGGCTTTGCCCGCAAAGTCTCTGCATGCCGTGCGTATGGTGCGGCAGGCAAAGCGTGGACCACAGCCCGCCCTGCTATGACGGTAGGAACTCTCGACTCGAGAGTACATTTGTTCCGCTGTTTCCATTGTTTGACAATGTCGGCTGCTGCCTGCAGGGCACGTCGCGTCCGAGTCACTACCACGTGTTGTGGGACGACAACCGGTTCGACAGCGACGAGCTGCAGCAGCTCACCTACCAGCTGTGCCACACCTATGTGCGCTGCACGCGCTCCGTCAGCATCCCGGCGCCGGCCTACTACGCCCACCTGGTG
>JAXIVJ010008431.1:5000-55670 GCA_036785665.1 Chirona hameri
GTGCTGTAACCTGGAACGAACTTGCTGTAGAATCCCAGGGATCCGAGCACCGCCTGTAGCTCCTTCGTCGTCTTCGCAACTGCCAAGTTACGCAGACCCTGGACGCGATCCGATGACACCGAGATCCTGTCGTCCGCCACGGTGAACCCCAGGAAGTCCACGGACTTCACTCCGATCTTGCACTTCTCACGGTTCAGCGTGATGTTGTGGTCCTCCAGTCGACGAAGAACCTGTTGAAGGCGGTCGTCGTGCTCTTGCCGGCTGCGTCCCGTGACGATCACGTCGTCGAGGTACACTTGCACCCCAGGAAGACCGGCCAGCACGCACTCCATCAGCTTCTGGAAACATTGGGGCAGACTTCTCAGGCCGAAGCAGCATCTTCAGTACCTCCAAGTCTGGCCGTTGTGGGTGAACGCCGTTAGATCTCTTGACGTCTCGTGGAGCTCCAGCTGGTGGTAAGCTGACTTCATGTCAAGCGTTGACATGCAACTGGCGCCACGCAGCTTCTCCAGCA
The DNA here is from genome assembly GCA_036785665.1 of Chirona hameri. Taxonomy (NCBI): domain Eukaryota; kingdom Metazoa; phylum Arthropoda; class Thecostraca; order Balanomorpha; family Balanidae; genus Chirona; species Chirona hameri. The sequence continues at coordinate 5,515 of JAXIVJ010008431.1, forward strand.
TCTCCTGCATGACGGGATGGGGTTACCGTTGGGGATGACGGCCTTATTCACTTCAGACAGGTCGAGACAGATCCTCAAACCTTTACCTCCCCTCTTACGAATGACTACGATCGGCGACAGCCACGGAGATGCAGAACGATCCACACTCTCGATGATACCCTGCTGCTCGAGATCCTGCATATGCTTACCGACCTCCTCCCGGAGAGCATACGGCATGGTCCTCAGCGGCATCTGGACTGGTACGGCGTCAGGCTTCAAACGTACTTTGTGCACGTACCCTCGTATTGCTGGCAGCACCTTACTGTTCACCTGGCAAACCACGTTGCCGTGACGTACTGTTACCGCCAGCTTCTGCTGCAGGTCTCTGCCCAGAAGTGGCACCTGACCTACCGCGACGTAGACGTCCGAGAGCACCTCCTGTGCGTCAGATCCAGTGACGGAGACGACTATCTTCCCGAGGACGTTGATGCCGCTGCCGTTCCACTGAGACAGCGGCCCGGCAGGTCGCAGGGGAACGCTGCTGAAGTTCTGGTGGTAGAGCCGCGCCGGGATGATGCTAACCGCAGATCCCGTGTCGACCAGCATCTTCACAGGGCGACTGTTAATGGTCACGGTGTAGTACGGGCATGACACATCACGAACAGTGTTAACATCTTGGGCAGTAACGGCCAAAATTTGCACAGCATCAACACTCTTGCTCTGGTTAGGACAACATTTGCTGAAATGGCCCACTGATCCACACTTCCAACACTTCCAACACTTCTGAGACTTAGCCCGGCAGACCTTATCCTTAGCCCAGTGGCCCTTGGCACCACACGCTCGACAAGTCCCAGACTTCCCACCTGCATGCTGTTGCTGTGGTCTCCTCGCTGGAGCGCTGTTCCGACGTTCAGAGAACGCGACCTCCACTGCTGTTGGAGATTCCGTGGACGGAGATTTCGCCGTGCCCTGCAGCAGCGCCTTCCGCTGTAGACCCCGATCGTGGGCGGCAGTCAGTTCCTCCAGTTGTGAAAGAGTCAGACGGTCAGTCATGATCAGCTTCTCACGCAACGGATCAGACATGCATCCTTCGATAAATGCATCGCGCAGCATTTCGTCTGTGAGGTCACCATAACTGCATTTAGCAACTCCCTCCCTCAGATTTGCCAGGTAAATGACATTTGCTTCTCCATGACGTTGCTTTAGTTGCCGAAATTGAAGCCGCGCAGAGCGAACATCAGCATCACAAGCAAACAGTTCCTTGAGGGCACCTACAGCCTTATCAAAGCGGAGGGGCGCTCCGGAATGGTCATCAGACACGCTACCTTCACTCTTTAGGTCGGCACCAACATCAACAGGAACCGCAGCACGGTATAGACGACGCGCCTCTGCACCGACGGACGTCGGCAGAAACGCCGTCCTGCGGAGGTCAGACCACTCTGACCACCCGCTGGCCTCACCGTACATCAGGAAGTCCTCATGCCATGTCTGCCAGTTACCAGGGCGCTGCCCCGGCTTGGAGAGAAACTCCGGCGGTGACGGTGACTGGAGCATGCTTCAGTTCGCTTCAATCTTGGTTCTTGATCTTCGTCGCCAATGTAGTATATTAACAGAAACAACTTGCAGTCAGGTTAGAAAACAAACGATCAGTTACATTAGACTTGACGCGCCGCATCGCTCACGCTCTGCCTTCGACCGCGCTCCATCGGGCACTCCGGCACCGCTCACTCCGCCTTGACCTCGCCGCCCGCCGGCCCGGGGTCAGGCCACGTCCGCTGCGCCGTGGCGACCGCTGATTGGCGGCCGGTCTGGCGCCACCCCGGCGCACACGCGCACGCAGACAGACTGTCTGGAAAGTTCACGATTCCACAATATATATATATTATATATATATATATATATTATATATATATATATATATATATATATATATATATATATATATATAATATATATATATATATATATATATATACATAATATAGATAGATAGATAGATAGATAGATAGATAGATAGATAGATAGATAGATAGATAGATAGATAGATAGATAGATAGATAGATAGATAGATAGATAGATAGATAGATAGATAGATAGATAGATAGATAAATAGATAGATATAGTCTGTGTGTCTGTGTGTCTGTGTGTCTGTGTGTCTGTGTGTATATGTATTTGACGGCATGGCGGTGTAATCAGAATATATATTTTTTTTAATTGTCAAATTATATATCCCAAGTCGATTTAAATGCATAAATACGGATTGGTGAGCTTCAGTTTTACATGCATTATGAAACCGGTACATTTGTCTACACAATTGCAAATGTTGCATCGCTTTACATGCGATAGGTTCCGAGTTCTGATTTTAATCGTGAAAAACGCTTTGAAACCATGGAATTTGATTTTTTTCGCTATTTACTTTGCGCAAGTGCCACTCGCTGCTCGCCGACTCACATCGCATACGCCAGCCCGTTAATGTCTCTACATGCCTGTGTTTATCCCGTGCCGATCGGACTGTAAATTACCGAGATATCGACCTGAGATGGCATCCGTGTTTCGCGTTTTTTTTCTCGCATTTTACACATACATTTTGCTCGGGTTTTTCTGCATGTTGAACCAATGGAAACACATGACCCCATCTGGCGCGTGCTGTGATCGACACCGGCATCGGAGCGACTTGATTTTTTTGTCGTGGATCGTCACAAAGCTTGAAACTGTCGTGTGTGCAAATTTCACCGTTATTGTTGCTGCCGTCTGTGCTGTGCGTGTGGCTAAAGAAATGAGGACACACACATACATACACACGCACGGCTAGACAATCAGTGATTACAAGCGGTCCCCGCTTGCTTCGTTGCGCGAAGAGGCGACTCCGTTGGCGTCGGTTGTGCCGTTAACTTATTTGGGGTTGCACCGAATCGCTGGAAAATTGCTTTTATCAACCTGTGATCCGTCAAACGGAAGTTGCCTTCGGCTGTCCTGGCCGCCGCCATCTGCTCAGCATTGGCAGCTCGCCGCTCCACTCTCTGCTGGTCGTCTTCGGTTTCCGTGGCCGCCGCCATCCGCGCAGCGTTGGCGGAAAGACGCTGACGGCGCTGGTCATCCGTCCCCTGTTGCCTTGTCAGCCTATATGGCGTTCAAGGCAACAGGAGGCAACGGTTCGATTCAAGGCAACAGTTCGATTGGCTGATTGTATAGCCTCTGCCCATGCTATCGTAAGTACCGCATTCTCTCGTAAGCACCGCATTCCTTCGCCCAAAAAATCAAATGTATTCGGCTGGAGAGTCTTTTCAGTCAAGAAAACTTGCAGATAGGGGTTTCCCAACACGGGCTACACAACTGCTATCTCAGTTTAAATCCCCATGTTGGTGAACTATTTCTTTTAATGGGGTTTTTAACTGAGATAGCAGATTTGTAGAGCAGATCGAAAAATGGGTTGTGGGGAAATAATTACCTCGCTACGCTAAGTAATTTCTACACCGGACTAATGGGCCCTTTTAGAAGACTGTTTCGGGGCGGTTTCGTGGCCCGGGCAGTCTTTCGTGTCCCGAAACCGCCACAAAACGGAGTCTTCTAGAAGGCGCCCACTAGTCCTGTGTCGAAATTACTTAGCATAGCAAGATAATTTTTACACCACAACCTATTTTTCGATTTGCTCTATAAATCTGCTATCTCAGTTCAAAACCCCATTAATCCGTGCCCCGCTGGGGTCTCCAGCCGAACGCTCCCCGCTGGGGGGGGGGTAAATTTTACCCCCCTCCTCGTATATTCCGAACCAATGACCGAATCGGGACGCGCAAGGCAGCGATCCAAAGCTCTCAAGGAGACAAATATAATACAGACCAGAAATTCTTAAAATAAGGTCACATGTCAGGTCACGATCAGGTAAAAGGTCAAAATTGAGGTATTTGAGTTTTGGGTCATACTTTCCATCCAAAGCCTTAGATTGCGACTATTATCGCACAAGGTACTCTCAAAGGTATAATCCATCTCCCGTATAAGTGAAAGTGAAATTGTAAGCAAAGGTCAAGGTCAAGGTCAGGTCACAAAATGTCACAAGTCTACGAAAGCCATGTGGCACATGTTCTATCTGTTATTTTACACGTACAATTCGATATTAGCAGTCATTTTCACAATCTGACCCATATAATGGCTCTCAGGTCATCCGGTAAGGTCAGGTCACAATAAGGACACAATTTGAAATTAATTAATATAAATACAAATCATGTTTTTAGACCAACTTTGTCTCAGAAATACAGCGGTAGTATTTATTTGTCTGTATCTGGTCACTAAACGCCCCAAAGCCTTGTAACTTAAAACATGACGTCATGAGTTACTTATACTTAGGGAGCCATAAGTCAGTAAAAAATTAAGATATTGTTTTGAAATTTGGTTCGGGTATCGTCCATACTTGGTTCTCTAACATATACTCCGATTTTTTAAATATCCTAAACAAAATGTGGAAATTTCCCTCCCAAAAATGGGCATCAAAAACCCCAAATATCGCAAATCCGAGATAACCAGTTTGAAGAGAATGTCATTTCCTTACTTTGGTCGTTTTTCATTTGCAATTTGCATCAAAACTCGGTTTTCTACGAACTTGCAAACATTTATCGTTTTTACATCAAAAACGGCATGATGTGACGTCATTAGCCCGCGAGTTACCGGGTATATTTCATAACGCGACTTACTGGGGGGGGGGGGGGGGGGGGCTATTTTTTGCCTCCCCCCTCGGATCTCCGGAACTACTGCACCGAATGTAAAAATTCAAACGGAATTCGATAGCCCTGGGAAATGTATCGAGGGAAACATAATATTGACACGGTCAAACATGACAGTTGACCTCAGGGTCACCGATGACGTCACAGGTCAGGTCAAGTACAAAATGTTTGACCGTGTCAAAAGGTCTCGATGGATGGAATTGTCGCGCAAAATTGCGATATTAAACGCATAGGCTGTCGGTAAATCGGTATGATTCGCGTGTCTGACACTTCTAAGTACCTTTCTAAGCTGTTCATGACCTTGGGTCAGGTCAAGGTCATCCGAGGTCAAGAGGTCAAACTGCAGATTACGGTCATTAGGCGTTGTAACACATGTTTATGGGTTTGTTTTTCGTCTAGAACGCGAAAAATGGCATTAGAACCTTGTTTGTTCCATATAAATAGAAGTAAAAAGCAAAAATGGAAATGCATTTTTTATGCATAGTAATGCTGTGAGATGGTCGATTTTTGTCATTTAAAGGTCATACCTCAGTCATTTTTGAAGATATCGACTTCAAACTTGGTACACCTATTCACCGCACACGTTTCGATCACATATATTCCGGTTTTTGGATAATGCGGATTTTTTCTTGAAAATTTTGTTAAAAAAAAAAAAAATATCCAAATTTTGAATGAAAAAAACAACTAAAAAATCCCAGATAGCAGTTTGATATCCTGGTCTATTTTCCGTAATGTGATGTAAGACAATTGAGCTTGTCTTAAACATCGTACTTTTGACAGCGTTTCCGCAAACCATTATTTTGCAGCAAAAACCGAAGAACATGACGTAACTCTGACGTCATTCCCGGTTGACCTATCATAACCTCATATTTTTCCTTTTGCCAACATGTGTAGAATTGATGTGAGAAAAGGTATTGCAAGTTTAGTGACGATACCGGTGTTTATTTAGGAGTTATTGTAAAATAACGGGAGGGGGCGGGCAGAAAATAGCCCCCCCCAGTAAGTCGCGGGTTAAAACGTCATTATCTTCCAAAGTACTTCCTCAATTTCATTGCAATTTTGTAGAAGACGTAGAATTGATGCAGCATAAGGTACTGATAGTTTGCCATTGCTATATCTGATATTTTTCAAGTTATTGAGAAAATACGGGAGGGGGGGGGGGGGGGGTAACATTTACTCCCAGCAGGGCGCGGGTTAAAGGTGACCCTTTCCCTTTAACCCTCGCCCTACGGGAACTTTTTTCACCTTCGCCCTACGGGGGTCCTAAAAGACCGCCTCCCCCTATTAACTGCCAAACCAAGCAACATAGAGCAACGCAGTAAGAACCAACATATTGCCTGTCATGTTTGGAATCTAACGGTATGCGATTTTTAGGTTTCGGGTCAACGAGTGACCTTCCAGGTCAAGTGACTGACCTCGATCGACTACGTCCAGAACAGCGATTTTGCTCGGTCAGAAAACCTCAAAATGAGAAATTGATAAATGTAAATAAAAAGGCATGTTCCTAGACCATTTTTGTCTCAGAAATACAGAGAAGGTAATTATGTATTCGTATCTGGTCAAAAAAGTTTAAAAACGTTATTTCAAAAAGACGTCATGAATTTCTTACACTTAGGGAGCCATCACTCCGTCAAAAATAAAGATATTGCTTTGAAATTTGGTTTGAGTATTTTCCATACTCAGTTCTCTCACATATATTCCGTTTTTTAACATCTTCAAAAATTTGATTTTGTGATGATTTTTCAAAAAATTAAAAAGTTTTTGTTCATTTTGGGGGTCAAAAATCCAAAATTTTGGACATCTGAGATTGCCATTTTAAAGAAAATGACATTATATATCCTCACTTAATTGCGTTTGCAATTTGCTTCAAAACTGTTTTCTACGATTTTTCAAACATTTATAGTTTTTCCACCAACATGACGTCATCAAAACTTCAGTATTTCCCAAATTTCTTAACCAATTTAAATCAAAATTTACAGCATACGTATAATTGTTGTATACTTAGCTACTGAAAATTTCAAAAAGATGCGCCGCATGTCTAAAAAGTTATGCAAGGAAAACCTCAGGGGGGGTCGTTTTACGACCTCCCGCCCGTAGGGCGAGGGTTAAGAACTGATTTAAAATAAACTTGTTGTACCTATTCCTTGCATTTTATTTTACAATCATTAAATGTGTTATCTTTGGCCCATTTCAGTCGTTTGGGTAAAACCGTGTCGCTGATATATGCTCCCTTGAACCCGTTCCTGTTCGGCCCCCCAATCATTTTGATAAATCGACATCGCTGCTACCAGCCTATTTGACATTACCGGATGCTTGTTCGCCAGTTTCAACGCACAACTTTGCCCATCTAATGTAAGAGATGAGCAAGGTATATCTCCACTAATTCAGAAAAAGTGAATTAGCACCCGCTCAATTATAATTACTTAATTAGAATTAACGCCGCTGCGCCCATGGAAACGCGTACTTAATTATAATTAGCGTCGGGGTTTAATTCTAATTAGCTAATTCGAATTTGTCGACTGCTCATGGAAACAAGGTATGTGTTTGCTTGCTGGCTGTTGATTGTAGCTGCTGCCTGCTGGCCTGATCCATTGTCTGTGCGTGGTCGTGTTCGTTGTCGATAAGTGTCGGCTTTCTTGCGCTTTAGCGTTTTTGCAGATAACGGCATTGAAAAATGTTGCTACAGCGTGACATGCAATCAATGTTATGCAATCAATCACATCAATGTTTACGAGCGAGCGCGAAGCGCTCGCTCGTCCTTCCGTGGTATATTGGGAAAATATGATTATGAGCGGCCCGGCCCGGCCCGGCCCAGCCCGACCCGACCCGCCCGTGGCGACGCTTTTGAGAAGCTCATATCTCTGCAACCACACGTCTGATTGACAAGCTGACTTCTTTGCTGAGCAGCCCCATCCAACTTACCCTGTTTGAGACCAATGCCGACTCATGTGGGTACCTACCACTGCGCGTGGCGCGTGCCGCGTGAGGGGTGTTGAAAAGCGTTTTCTCTCAAAAACTCTGCAAAGGCTGAGCCGATTGTGTTCGAATTTGGTGCATGGTTAGGGACCTCTCAGCCGCCGTCTTTCAACAAGTCAGGGGTCGGGTGGCTTTGCACGTGCACACGTGCACATCCCTATTATATATCTCGCGCAGGGCTGGGGGGGGGGAATTAAAGAATGTTACCCCCCTCTCGGATGTTCTCAATAACTTCAAAAATGTAACAGATATCAAAGTGAAACTTGCGGTACCTTATGGTGCATCAATTCTACGTCTTCTGCTAAAATCTTATTGAAATTCGTGACAAATTTTGTGAGATAATGACGTTTTAGTGACGTCCTATCATGTCATGTTTGGTTAAAAATCGTTAAATGTTTGAAAAATCGTAGAAAATAGCGTGTTGATGCAAATTGCAAATAAAAGACGTTGAAAGAAAGGAAATAAATTTTTTAATGGATTTCTCGGATTTTCAAAATTTGTGGTTTTTAACCCCCCCCCCCAAAAAAAAAATCATTTTTTGGGAAGCATTTCCACAAACGTTTTTTTTTAGATTTAAAAAAAAAACTGAAGATATATTAGAGGACCAAGTATGAACGATGCTCAAACCAAATTTCAAAGCAATATATTTATTTTTGACTGACTTATGGCTGTCTAAGTATAAGTAACTCATGACGTCATTTTTTGACATTGCGTTTTTTTGCTTTTGCTGACCAGATACAGACAAATAAATGTCACCACTGTATTTATAAGAAAAACTAGTCTAGAAAGTTTATTTAGATTAATACATTTCAATTTTTGTCCTTATTGTGACCTGACCTTGACCTGAGGGTCATATGGGGTCAGGCTGTGAAAATGGCTGCTTCTATCGAATTATACGTGTAACATAACCCATACAACATGTGTCGCAAGGCTTTCGTAGACCTGTGACCTTGTGTGACCTGACCTAGACCTTGACCTTTGCTTACAATTTCACTTTTACTTATACGGGAGATGCATTATACATTTGGGAGCACTTTGTGAGATAATAGTTGCAATATAAGGCTTTGGATGGAAAGTATAGCCCAAAAACCCAAATTCTTAAATTTTGACACTTGACCTGACTGTGACCTGACATGTGACCTTATTTTAAGAATTTCGGATATGCGTTAGATTTTTCTCACTGAGAGCTTTCAATCGCCACCTTGCGCGTCTCGCTGCAGTTATTGGTTCGGAAGATACGAGGGGGGGGGAATAAATTTTACCCCCAGCGCCTGGCGTTCGGATGGAGACCCCAGCGCCGCGCGGGATATCTCTGGAACGGCCGAGCCGATTGTGTTCAAATTTGGTGTGTGGTTAGGGACCTCTTAGCCCCCACTTTCCCACGAGTCAAAGGTGGATGCCTCTGCACGTGCGCACGTGCGCACCCTTTTTTATATCTCGGAAACTACTTGCCCGATCAAGTTCAAATTCCCCATACATTTCCTTCGCGCTCGCTCGTTCATCGCCAACTACGGCGCCTTACTGGTACATAACTCCAAGGCTGAAAAACAACTTGATTCTGTTGCTTAAATCGACCAACTCCAAGGCTATAAAACTACTCGATTCTGTTATTTAACTCTGCGGCCTCAATTCACTACTCACCATTAAATTAATTTTTGTTTTGTTTTGTAAATTCAAGCGCTATTCCATCTTGCCTACTGTCGACTGCCTACTTCAGGACATCAGTAAAGTGCACAATTTAAATCCCTGATATTTTTGCGTCATTTAGCGGCTCCGCTCAGCTGAGGTCCCTGAAACCAATAGCATCGAGCTAATGCTAAAAGCTTTTTCGAGCGACGGCTATTTGGATCGGATTTATCATTGCGAGAGAAGGAAAACATGCCCCCTTCCCACAAGTCAGGGGTGCTTCTGGCACGTGCACACGTGCGCCCCCTTTTTGTATCTCAGAAACTACTTGCCCGATGGAGTTGAAATTCACCATACATTTTCTTCGCGCTCGCTCGTTCATCGCCAACTTCGGCGTCTTACTGGTTTAGATATAAAAGTAAATGGCCGTTATACACCCGTTATACACTCGTTAAACCCGTGAAAACTCCACCCCGGCTTAGCGTATATTTATATTTTTTAAGAATTTCTCGAACGGCAGATCGGGGCACCGGCTACTCAATGCCCCCCCCCCCCCGCTCCCGAGTCGTGCCATTTTAGACTAGTGGTAACCCGTGTCAGACTTGTGGTTTGCTGACCGGGGGGGGGGGGACACGTCAGCGATAAGTTGTTGAGCTGGGGAGTGTGGACTTAAGCGAAAAGTTGTTGACAGGCCCACGGCTACGACCCCCCAGGTGAATACAATACACTGCCATTCTATGTTCGAGGCCGCCGGTGCAGCTCGACAGTGTTTTTTTCACGAGCCCGGGGGGTACGACTAGTCAGTGAAAACAGACCATGTCTGGCTGTTTCCACGGATTAAACACTTCCCCCAGCCGACACTGTTGTTCGCCGACTGCGTGGGCTGCGCTGTAGGTCACTGGCGGACTGTGGCCATGGATAACTACGCCACTCGCTCTACTATACCACTCGCCACTCGCCTTCATTCCTTAAGTCCGCAGCTTCAAATTGGCCACCAAATATTCGTTTTACATGAAGGTCTAGTGTGACCTCAACAGCACGTAAAGGTCACTTCAATGTGCAACGAAGTGGCGAGCCTGTGAGCTTCAAAGGGGAAACAGAGTTGTATTTCTGCGCGCGCTGCTCCGACGAATGCACCCGACAACGCAGCATTGAACAAATTAGATCAAATACGTTTACGGCATGAACGAATTGTGTGTACATTTTCAGACACATCCATCGGATACTTGCACATAAATGATCCTCTGAAAACCATGGCTACGGCTGGGTCGGGTCGGGTCGCTCATAGGTTTTCTCCCTATAGTTGGCGGTATACCCCATACGCTGTTCAATACGTTCACTCTGATCTGCAACTATTGTATGTCACATTCTGGCACGGCCCCGACTTCTGACATTCACGTGACCTTGCAGTGTTTCCGCTTTGAAACCCACTCTGACCGACCTGTCACTCTTGATCTGCAGCAGCTGAACCAGTTCTGCGTTACCAGTCATCGCTGCCGTATAGACAACACCTCCACCGACGGGCCTCCATCGCCGCTCTCCGCTGCCGTAGACAACACCTCCACCAACGGGCCTCCATCGCCGCTCTCCGCTGATCGGGCCACCGACCCACCACCGGACCGGCCATGCCGCCACCGGAAGGCGCCCAAAACGCCGCCTTCGAGCCGGAAGACGATGCGCCGTCTCCCTCGCAGGTCGCCGAACCCGCGTCAGAGGTCACCGCCAACAAACCTGATCCAATGTCGCTCGAGGATGCCCAAGGTCACATGGCCACCTCGGCCGGCAAGTTTGAACGCCGCGAGCGCTGGAAGATCATGAAGAACGTGCTGGCCATCTCGTTCGCCTTCATGTGCTTGTTCACGTCGTTCCAGGGAATCTCCAACCTGCAGAGCTCCATCAACACTGAGGGGGGTGAGTGCAGGCTGCGGGCGATAGGTGGGAACGGCGACTGCATACACGGACTGCAAATGGGTTACGTCTCTTCTGTAGCGAAAGTTCTTCCCGAAGCGTCAGCAAACCTTGCCAAAGACTGCTCATACAAATTCCGACAGGGCCTGCGTCGCCAGAAACTCTTGCATGGGAGCCGCGTGCCGAGTATTAAACAACTCAATTCCCATGTGAAATTTATGTTTAACTCTCAAAAGTCTAACGAACGCTCAACTATACAAAGTGCTCAGAAACCTAGAAGCAGCAGAACATTTAATCAGCACAATCAATGCTGCCCACATGCTGCTCTGTGGGAGAGCGTGTTGGACGCGTCTGACATGATCTCCCCCTCCCTGTTCCCCAGGTGTCGGCACCAAGAGTCAGGCTGCAGTGTACCTGTCGCTGATCCTGTCCTGCCTGTTCCTGCCGTCGCTGGTCATCAAGCGGCTGACGTGCAAGTGGACGATGGTGGTGTGCACGCTGCTGTACTCGGTGTACCTGGCGGCGCAGTTCCACCCGCGGCTCTACACCATGATCCCCGGCGCTGTGGTGCTGGGTCTGGCCGCCGCGCCCATGTGGTCCGCCAAGTGCACCTACCTCACCCAGGTCAGTGACACATGGAAAGGTGCTGGCACATAGCAGTATACCTCACATATCACGCGAATGATACAGGCCAAGAGGCCTGCGAAGTGGGTCGAATGGTCACTGACGGATCCAGTGTGGGGGGGGGGGGGGGCGGTAGGGGCAAAAGCCCCCCCCCCCATCCCACGCTCGACGGGGGCGGCAGTAGAAATTAGTCCCCCCAAAAAAACCCGCTGAAACTGGCGACGAAAAATGGGTACTGACTGCGAAAAAAATATATTTTTGCGAACACAAAAAAAACGTAATTTTCCCCTCGTTAGTGTTTCCTCCATTTTGTAGCATTTTGGTAGCAGGAGGGAAAGTGGCGCGTGCATATTTGGAAATGTCGAATACAAAATCCAGACCCATCATACTTAAGTAGCCAAAGTCAGTAAAAACTAAAGATATTGCTTTGAAATTCGGTTTGGGTATTGTCTATACTTCGTTCTCCAATATATATTCTGGTGTTTCAATATGTTTGGACATTTTAATTTTGTGGATTTTTTTCTTTTCCAAATTGGTTTCTTCTTCATAAAATCATATAAAACATCAAATCATATGAAAAAGCCGGACTATATATTGGAGAACCAAGAATGGACGATGCCCAAACCAAATGTCAAAGCAATATCTTGAGTGTTGACTGACCCTCGCCCTACAGGAGCTTTTTTCACCTTCGCCCTACGGGGGGCCTGACAGGGCCCCTGTTAACTTCTAAACCAAGCAACTTAGAGCAATGCAGTAAGAACCAGCATGTTGCCTGTCATAAGGAGAATCTAACAGTATGCGAGTTTTAGGTTTCACGTCAACGGATGACCTTCCAGGTCAAGTGAATGACCTCGGATTTACCACGTCCAGAACAGCGATTTTGCTCTTCAGAAAACCTCAAAATTAGAAATTGATAAATGTAAATAAAAAGGTATGTTCCTAGACCAGTTTTGGCTCATAAATAGAGAAAAGGTAATTATTTGTTCGTATCTTGTCAAAAAAATAAACAAAAGTTATTTTAAAAATGACGTCATCAGTTGTTTACACTTAGGGAGCTATCACTCAGTCAAAAATGAAGGTATTGCTTTTAATGTTGTATGGATATTATCCATACTCATTTCCCTCACACATATTCCGGTTTTTCTAATATCTTTGTAATTGTTGATTTTGTGGGGACTTTGAAAAAAAACATTTTGTTTTGTTATTTTAGGAGTCAAACCCCCAAAATTTTGAAAATCCGATATTGCCATTTTAGACAGAATGCCATTTTGTATCTTTGGTGATTTGCGTTTCCTTTAAAATTCTGTTTCTACCATTTTTCAAATATTTATCGTTTTTCCACCAACACGACGTCATCAAAACATGATTATCTCCCAAACTACATAACCAATTTCAATTACATTTTTACAGCATACGTATAGTTATTGTAAACTCAGCTACCGAAAATTTCAGCAAGATGCACCGCATGTGTAAAAAGTTATGCAAGAAAAATCTCAGGGGGGCCTGTCCCCCCCCCCCGTAGGGCGAGGGTTTGGTAGCAGGAGGCCTATAAGCAGTGGCGTACGCAGAAATTCACAAAGGACCAGGTCATTGCCTTGAGGGGCGCCACCCGATCGACAGGGACGTCACCAATATTACTATAGCTTGGGATGGCTACTTTGGCCTCAGGTCATATCCAGACGCAAGTAATTTCAGGTACCAATTTTAAATCTGACACTCATTTTGCACCATGCTTAGGTCCCGGTGCATTTTATGGGTGCTATGAGTAGATCTCACAATTTTTAGCATTTCCAACTAGTCAATATCAGACTCAGCATGAACTCAGCTACACAATTGTTTGAAAGCGACAGAAGAGGTAAAATTGGGCGTGTCTGTTTTGTTTTACCACTGGCGGATCCAGGGGGTTGGGGGGGGGGGGCATTAGGGGCAATTGCCCCCCCCCCCCACAAGAACATGGCGTTCATTCAATACAAGGATGTCCCCCACCCCGCGTGTTCCTGCATTGGCTGTAAGAAGTGATAATTAGGAAGAAGAAAAAATCCCCTCCGGTCAATGACTTTCACTTTGAGGACCCGATCCCCCCCCCCCCCCCCACTCAACGACTTTTCGCGCTGACGACCCGACTCCATCCCCCCCCCCCCACGGTCAACTACTTTTCGGAGCGAAATTTTAGCCCCACCCCCACCCATTCTCGAACCCTAGATCCGCCAGTGCGAATGGAGAGGATCGATTAATCAGCATCAATACATTAATAAGACTAGCTCTCATGGCGTGAGACATTGACTTCTTCTGTAGAACACCGGATTCAGCTAAGGACGCGGAGTGATGGTGATGGTGATGGTGATGGTGAGGGTGAGGGTGATGGTGATGGTGATGGTGATGGTGATGGTGATGGTGATGGTGATGGTGAGGGTGAGGGTGAGGGTGAGGGTGAGGGTGATGGTGATGGTGATGGTGATGGTGATGGTGATGGTGATGGTGATGGTGAGGGTGAGGGTGAGGGTGAGGGTGAGGGTGAGGGTGATGGTGATGGTGATGGTGATGGTGATGGTGATGGTGATGGTGAGGGTGAGGGTGAGGGTGAGGGTGATGGTGATGGTGATGGTGATGGTGATGGTGATGGTGAGGGTGATGGTGAGGGTGATGGTGAGGGTGAGGGTGAGGGTGAGGGTGATGGTGATGGTGATGGTGAGGGTGATGGTGAGGGTGAGGGTGAGGGTGATGGTGATGGTGATGGTGATGGTGATGGTGATGGTGATGGTGATGGTGATGGTGAGGGTGAGGGTGAGGGTGAGGGTGAGGGTGAGGGTGAGGGTGAGGGTGAGGGTGAGGGTGAGGGTGAGGGTGAGGGTGAGGGTGAGGGTGAGGGTGAGGGTGATGGTGATGGTGATGGTGAGGGTGAGGGTGATGGTGATGGTGATGGTGAGGGTGAGGGTGAGGGTGAGGGTGAGGGTGAGGGTGAGGGTGATGGTGATGGTGATGGTGATGGTGAGGGTGAGGGTGAGGGTGAGGGTGAGGGTGAGGGTGAGGGTGAGGGTGAGGGTGAGGGTGAGGGTGAGGGTGAGGGTGATGGTGATGGTGATGGTGAGGGTGAGGGTGAGGGTGAGGGTGAGGGTGAGGGTGAGGGTGAGGGTGAGGGTGAGGGTGAGGGTGAGGGTGAGGGTGAGGGTGAGGGTGAGGGTGAGGGTGATGGTGATGGTGAGGGTGAGGGTGAGGGTGAGGGTGATGGTGAGGGTGAGGGTGAGGGTGAGGGTGAGGGTGAGGGTGAGGGTGATGGTGATGGTGATGGTGATGGTGATGGTGAGGGTGAGGGTGAGGGTGAGGGTGAGGGTGAGGGTGAGGGTGAGGGTGAGGGTGAGGGTGATGGTGATGGTGAGGGTGAGGGTGAGGGTGATGGTGATGGTGAGGGTGAGGGTGAGGGTGAGGGTGAGGGTGAGGGTGAGGGTGAAACAAGAGTGATGCTGCCGGGTAATGTGACTACAGCCGCGGCACGTGAACTGATCGGTCCTGGTGCTGCCCAGGCCAGAAAAAAAGACTGAGAGCATCTCGGGAGTGAAGCGCTTTAAGTTTTAACAGCGGAGGACATATCGTCAGCTTACATGGGGCATGCAATGTCATCGAAGGTATATGCCTCTATGTGAGAGAAAAAATGCAATACAATGCTTTGCTTTCAGGTGGGGCGCATATACGCCGAAATTGTTGGAGAGGATCCGGAGCCGGTTATCGTCAAGTTCTTCGGAGTATTCTTCCTGTTCTTCCAGTCGGCTCAAATCTGGGGCAACCTCATCTCGTCCATCAGTAAGCCGCCATTTCCCGAAAAACGAGCTGGCATTGCTTGGTTAAGAATATGCCACGCAACTTTATACTGAATACTGAAACGGTACAGTTAAATTAATCTAGGGATAATTTGGCTTTATTTAACATGCTGGCGAATCGGCATGGCATGTCAATAAGTGCGAGTACGTTCTGGGCGAGAAGCTACAAGCTATACTTTGTCTGTAATGTCCTAAGTGTGCATCGCTATTTATTTAAACGGTAAGCTCATCGTTTAATTGCCGATTTACAGTGTATGTACTCCAATGCAGAACGTCGACTCGCCATTTTACGCCGGAGAGAAAATAAAAGAGCACACACTAAAAGAGCCTCTTTGTTTCAGTGCTAGCTCCGCCGGAGCAGCTGGACAGCACTCCGCCGGAGGAGAGTCTGGCCATCTGCGGCATCAACTACTGTCCCGGCATCGAGGTATAGCACCAGCGGGACCGCTTCAGTATTTGATAATAAAACAACAAGCATGCAACGTTACTAAAATGCATGCCCAGATGATGATGCTGATGATGCTGATGATTATAAAGTTGATGACAATTCATCCCTACGTTTGCGTTGGAATCGGGAACCGTGGACATCACTTCAGCATTTGCCTCATGTTTTCACTCACAAATGAGTTGAGGCAGGCACTCAAGCATTAGTTTTGTATCATGCCACCAGTGCCCAATATCCTCGTCAACCGCATCCCATATATCATAACTGAAATACCTCGGCCCCCGTTCCAGAATTTAGCAACCTTGTCCTACCCTCAGGCGGCGTCCAACAACACCAACCTGGAGCGGCCGCCGGATAGCCAGATCTACACGATGGCGGGCATCTTCCTGGCCCTGGCCATCGCCTGCAGCGTCTTCATCGCCCTCACTGTAGACAAGCTAGACAGGTGAGGTTCACCTGACCTGGGATGACTGGCTCCTTCACGACACAGTCCGATGTATGTAATCAATATGTACTATGTAATAAGTCTGTCCTCACGTACAGATTGGTTGGGACTATTGGTGTATCCCTGATGTACCGTTACGGAAAGCGTTGGCTCAAGCGCTTTCTCGCCGGTCGTCGCCCTCACCCCTGCTGTCTCTCCGTCACCAGGTACGGAGAGAAGCAGCGGGCCAGCGCCGACACGCCGCCGCTGCAGCTGCTGCTGGCCACCTTCACCCACATGAAGAAGCCGTACCAGCTGCTGATCATCCCGCTCACCATGTGGTCCGGCTTCGAGCAGGCCGTCTTTATGGCAGACTTCAGTAAGGTATGGACTTCTTCACGCCAGAATTCTTCATGGTGCACACACACACGCATCTTCACTTAGGTTAGTCATTCTTCATCGTATTCTTCACCGAGGTCGGGCCAGCGGTTGTCGGCTGAAGCGCTGTGACGCTAGGATGGCCCGACACTGGGCGCTTTGTTGGTGTTCCATTCCGTTAGGGTGAGATATGACCAAGGCGGTCGTAGGTTGCAGCTGAATATTTTCACTTTAACATTACTTAAATATGAAAAAGAAAATGGTTAGTCTTTGCACTGCCTTGCCAAAGTCCTGCAAGCTGCAAACTGTAAGCCCGGTGCATCCACTATACACTGATTGACAACCTGTCTTCCCTCAGTCGTTCGTGTCGTGCGCCTGGGGCATCCACCGGGTGGGCCTGGTCTTCATCGTGTACGGCATCACCGACTCAGTCTGCTCATTCGGCTTCGGCTTCATCATCAAGCGGGTGGGCCGGGTGCCGCTGTTCGTGGCCGCCGCTGTGCTCAACTACGCTGTGCTGACCACCTTCTACCACTGGATGCCACGGCCCGACCAGGCTGTGGGCTTCTTCCTGTTGGCGGCCGCCTGGGGCGCCGCAGACGCCGTCTGGCAGACTCAGATCAACGCGCTGTACGGCGTCATCTTCCCGGACACGGCCGAGGCGGCCTTCAGCAACTACCGACTCTGGGAGTCGCTCGGATACGCCATCGCCTTCATCAACGCCGAGCTGTTGTGTCTCAAGCAGAAGGTGGACCTGCTGCTCGTCGTGCTGACTGTCGGCATGATCGGCTACCTTGCCGTAGAGGTGCTGGAGCGGCGACGTGCCAGGGGGACGCTCAAGGTCAGCAGCGAGTAGACGGAGTCGCCAGCAGAAAATATACGGAGACGCCAGCAGAGAAATAGACGGAGTCGCCAGCAGAGAATAGATTGAGACGCGAGCAGAAAATAGACGGAGACCCCGACGCCGCGACTGAGAGTGGATGCCATCTCGACTGACAAAGATGGATACTGAGAAGGTTTAATGCGAAATATGGGGTTTTGTTATGGCGATGAATAACAGCGAACACGAGAGTTTATTTTATATTTTGCTATTATTGTATTTGTACGTTTCAATTTTATCGCAGCTTCCGTGAAGCGTTTAAAGAAGTGAATGACTGTAAAATATCTTCTGTGAGGTATTTTCATGGCACAAATTAAAACAAGTCTTACCTTGTTCATCAAGTTCTTAAATTATTCCCCCCTGTCTCAAATATAACTGGTCATGACTCCATTGACTAAACAGGGTGTACAGGGACCCGCAATTGCTATGGTACACACTAAGGTCCGACTTCTTTCTCCTCTAGCGTATGTTTGACGGCGAATTAAGAAACCACCCATATATGCATTCAAACCGCATTACTGATAGCTTCAAATTTATATATTGACGCTTTGGCTCACCTTATCCATTGGCTGCTTTTACGCAAAAATCCGTGTTTAGCGCTTTGCGGTGGTAAAAACGGATTTTTGCTTAAAAACAGCCAAAAGATAAGGTGGGCCAATGCGTCAATATATAAATTTGAAGCTCTCAGTAGTGCGGTTTGAATGCATTTATGGTCGTTTTTAATTCGCCGTCCAACATACGCTAGAGGAGAAAGAAGCCGGATCTTAGTGTGTACCATAGCAACTGCGGGGGGCGTACATACCATCGGTGTTTGTAAGGTAAATGATACAAGACATTATGACGAGATGAGGCAGATATTGATCTTCGTATAGTTAGATGATATCAGTACCAGTAATCAGGATCGGAGACTTTCCGACCAGCCAGTGCGTGGTACGTATCTTTTGTTACTTGTCACGTACGCTCGACAAGAGACAACGAGCGAGCGAAGACGGCCCGATAGCAGGGTGACTGCATTACACATGTTTAGGACGTGAGCGAACAGGAGAACAGGGGGAACGTCCAGCGGAGACGTCAGCAAGAAGGAGAACAAGTAGAGGGGGGTGTTCTAGGACGGTTCCTACAAAGGAATGTGTTTCTTGGTAGCTATGTAATTAACAGTAGTCCCAAATACGACAGATAATTGATCTGAATAAGAGTTTGCGGAATCAAACATCCATGACCGATATTGGACGTTTATGGGAACCTGTACCATGTACATGCATTCATACATATGACAAGGATGTGTGTTTCGAGTGTGAGTGTCCTGTTGTTGCATTCACTTTGTATGGTATATATCAGATGGAAACTGCCGTGTTCAATGTGTATATATTGTTAATCATGATTAATGTGCCATTAAAAATAAAGATATTGACTTGAAACCCGGCTTGTGGATAGATACAATGTATTTTCTGACTATGGTATATTACAAATGTGGATGGCTTGGGCAGAAAACCAGCATAAATGGCTTTTCTGCCAAGCTACCGTCACCTGACACCTCTTAAATGAGGCTTCGGCTAAATACATAAAAAAACATGTTTTTACCAAATTAAGTTTACGCGCACGGTCTCGGCGAGGTCGTTGGCGGTAGTCTATTTCGTAAATCCAAGCCGATCAAAATCATATGATCTCGCGATCTGAAATGCATAATATCATGTTTTAAGCGTGATGAACTTTCACATGATGTTTGTATTTCCAACCAGCAAGCAATCATTCCCGGGCTGGAGGGCGGCAATCAACAGCCCGCCACAGCACCCGCTCGGCGGCAATTGCCAGCGGGAAATGAGGTATTTGTCGGACACCTTGTTTTCAGCACCTGACTTCCAATCAAATGCTACTCAACTACGGCCAAATCTGCAAAACAATGTCATAAATCGTTGCCAAATTGCGTGATTACTTATTCATGCACAGTTGGTCTCATAATGATCTTCCCTTGCCACCACGTGGCGCTACGGTCGCGATAGGCACAAACAAGGTGGTTTCCCCACCGTAGGTTGGTACCTATTGGTCAACAATTCATTTTAAATTGTTCCTGTGTTAGGTACCAGCCGCATTCCTGAGGCACCTAATATGCCAGTTCTAGTTTGGTCCCGCTCGCCGAGTCGGACCAAACCCTAAAGTACCCAGGAAATTCAAACGAGATTTTATTGAAATTTGTCAAATCCGACGTTTCTGTGCAGTATTTTTCGGCTATTTTGATGTTTTTGAAGACAAAATAATTATTTCACCGCCCTAAACCGTGTATTTCATGCGTTTTCGATTAGGTCCCTCAGGAATGTGGTACTTTACGGATCAGGGCCTATTTTAACATGTTAACTGGGGGGGGGGCAAATGCCCCCCCCCCCAGTGAGCCGTTTTGCCCCCCCCCCAGTCAAGAAATGTTGCCCACCCTGATTTCAGTATTCCCATGTAATTTTTCGCTTGATAGGTATTCAATTAAAATAAAATATGCTTACCTGGTGATAAATGTATACAAATCCAATGCAAATGTCATGATATTCCTAAGTGTTAGTATTTCCCAGCCAAAATAAGTATCTTTAACCCGCCATTGACTGGGGGGCGGTTAACGCCCCCCCCCCCCCCCTGATTAATTTTCGCAATAGCTGAAAAACTAATAGCGCTATCAACGTGAAACTTCGGGTACCTTCTTATAAATCATTTTTAAGTCTTGTATGCAAAAATAAATACAAATAAAATCGATTTTTTTTTTCTCGAGTTGTAGCGAATTTAGTGACGTCACTACACACGAGTTTTACACCAAAATCAGCTAAACTTTGCCAAGCCGTACAAATGCCACATTTGAAGCAAAATGCAATCGAAAAACGGCAAAAGATAGAAAATTGCAACGGCTAAAAACTGACTGTCTCGGATTTGTGATATTTTTAGTTTTTTACCCCAAAAACTTTTTAAAAAAAATGGGGGGGGGGGGGGAAATTATCACAAAATCAATTTTTTTTTTAAATATTCAAAAACCGGAAGATATGTCAGAGAACCATACCTTGGTAACTACCATGCCAAATTTCAAACTGATATATCCATTTTCGACTGACATGACATATAAAGTATGGGTAACTTATGACGTCATATTTTTAAATTGCGTTGTTTGGCTTTTATGGACTAGATACAGACAAATAAATGCCACCACTGTATTTCTGAGACAAAACTGGTCTAGCAACATGCCTTTTTTGTTTAGATTTAACAATTTAAAATTTTGACCTTCGATAACCTGAACTTGATCTGAAATTGACATTTACTTCACGTAAATTAATTCAGGTGGTAAAATGACTATCACTATCGAATTATACGTGGAAAATAACTCATAAAACATGTGTTGCATGACTTTCGTAGATATATTGAGCATATTGACCTTTTGTGACCTGGCCTTGACCTTGACCTTGGCCAACAATCTCACTTTAGCTCATGCGGGATATGTATCATATCTTTGGCAGCACTTGGGGTGAAACTGGTCGCAATCGAAGGCTTTGGATGGAAAGTATGGCCCATAAATTCAAATACGCCGATTTTGACCTTTGACCTGACCGTGACCTGACATTTGACCTTACTTTGACATTTGTGAACATGCTTTAGATTTGTCTCATTGAGAGCTTTCGATTGCCGCCTTGTGCGTCTCGCTGCGATCATTGGTTTGGAAGATAACCAGGGGGCGTGTAACGCCCCCCCCCCTCCCCAGTCAATGGCGTACTGCTGGGACCCCAGTCAATGCCGGGTTAAATTATTTCCGGAATATCTCGAATTTCAATATTCTTTGAAGAATTGCTCATTAGCGGCAGAGTGGGGGAGATCGGGGGTTGTTGGATCAGGAACGTCGCCACACAATTTTGAGTGGGTGGGAACAACTGCTGAGCCGAGATTGTGTTCAAATTTGGTGTGTGGTTAGGGATCTCTCAGTCGCCACTTTCCCACAAGTCAGGGGTGGGGTGCTTCTGCACGTGCGGACGTGTGCACCACGTATTTGTATTTCAGAAACTACTTCCCTGATCGAGTTGGAATTCACCATACATTTCCTTCACGTACGGCGCCTTACTGGTTACTGGTTCAACTACGGCGCCTTACTGGTTCGGTAAAAAAAGTTATGGAAGAAAAATGACGAATGCGGAATGACCTCAGAGTGAATATATTTTACCTCGTGGAGGTCACAGGATAAAAATACCACATGGATCTTTGCATTGGCGGATCCAGAACGTTTTTTTTGGGGGGGGGGGGATTAAAAAAAGTCTCACACAATTCTGAAAACGCACCGGATTTGGGTTGCTTATGCATTGATAGCTGATTTAAAGCTAACTTTCCTTAGTAAAGGTTGCTTAGCTTTTCTTCTATATCAGGACATGTGTCAATCTTGCGCCGATTTCAGGCGTTTTTTTTTGGGAGGGGGGGGGGGCAATTGCCCATTTTGCCCAACCGTAGATCCGCCTCTGGATGTATTTTGCAAAAGATGCGGGACCCCGGTGAAAATTGTCCAAATTTAGCCATTTCCTTTGGATTTATATGCATTTTCATGTTTCCCCCAATGACTTATAATTGGGAGGTCACAAAATAGAATTCACCTTAGGTCACCGATGTAAAATCATCCGAAATAGCAGAATTGTAGGTGTTTATGGCCTGATTAAATTCTGTGAGTATCTAACTGATCAGTCAAACAATGTGGCTGCGGCACGACCTTACATTTTTGGAGGTGGGATCACTAGACTTGACTTGTGACGTGACCTGAGGAGACCCGAGGTAAACAAATTAACAGGATTTGGGCAATTGATAGGCAAGCAGTAGTAACAAAAATGGCGGAGCGAAATGGCGTCGTTTTCCGCGATTTCCAAAAACCTAAGGGGAGGGTATGTCCGCCCCTGGATCTCCCACTGGCGCAGGGGTGTAGGTTCCTATTCAGTTTGGGGGGGCTTCAGCCTCCCTCTCCCAACTGGGGATTCCCCCCCCCCAAACTTTGGCGAGGAAGTGGGTCAAATCCGGGGAGAAATCTGTATTTTGTGGATTTTGATGTTACTTTAAGCGATTTTTTTCCAGCTCAGCCCCCCCCCCCCCCCCCCCCCCCCCAACTTGTTTGGAGAAGCTACGCCCCTGCACTGGCGGATCCAGGGGGCGGACATCAGGGGCAAATGCCCCCCCCCCCCCACAGGAATCTTGGGGGGGGGGGGGGGGGGCATGCAATACAAGTATGCCCCCACCCCTGCGCGTTCCCTGCACTGAACGTGCAAAACAATGATCTTAGGAGAAAACTTCATGAAATCGGAAGTTTTTTCTTCTCTCAAGTTATTGAATTTGAAGTTTTGATGTATCCTTTGCTTTCAATGATAGAGACAAAACAGCGCACCTGATGGAATTCAAGCAGCCCCGGTGACGCGCGCCCTGATGGGGGGGGGGGGGGGCAGATTCTGCCCCCTCCCGGATTTTCTCAATAACTTTAAAACTGTGATAGATATCAATGTGAAACTTTCAATGCCTTATACTGCATCAATTCTACGTGTTCTCACCCAATTTCAATTAAATTAATGTAGTATTGTGGGAGATAATAGCGTTTTAATGATGTCATGTCATGCCATTTTTGGTGGAAAAACATTAAATATTTGACAAATTGTAAAAATAGGGTTTCAAAGCGAATTGCAAATAAAAAACGTTAAAAGAAAGGAAATGACATTCTCTTCGAAATGGCTGTATCGGATTTGTGATTTTTTGTTTTTTGACCCCCCCCCCCATTTTTTTTTCTCTCGGAAAAATGTCCACATTTTTTTTGTGAATTCGAAAAGTTATTTCTTAAGCTAGAATACCAAAATAAGGTGACCGGCCCAAATCCGCGGAATAAAAAAATGGGGTACCTTTTTTCCCCAAAAGATGCCCCAAAAATGTTTTGCCCCCCAGTGGTTTTCCCTTAAAATAGGCCCTGTTACGGATGGTACCAACGCAATACAAAAGCATCGTGAAAACGGCTATAATTATCTTCCCTTGCCACCACGTGGCGCTACGGTCGCGATAGGCACAAACAAGGTGGTTTCCCCACCGTAGGTTGGTACCTATTAGCCGTTTTCACGATGGTTATTTTATTGCATTGGTACCATCCGTGAAGTACCACATTCCTGAAGGACCTAATCTAGTTTATTGTGGCTGTCTGCCAGATGCGTGACCAATGGCGCCAACAACATAGGGGCAGGGGTGGCAGACTGCCACCCCTGCTGTGACACTGCGGCGCCACCATAGGGATAGGGGTGGTAGACTGCCACCCCTGCCGTGACACTGCGGCGCCACCATAGGGATAGGGATGGTAGACTGCCACCCCTGCCGTGACACTGCGGCGCCACCATAGGGATAGGGGTGGTAGACTGCCACCCCTGCCGTGACACTGCGGCGCCACCATAGGGATAGGGGTGGTAGACTGCCACCCCTGCCGTGACACTGCGGCGCCACCATAGGGATAGGGGTGGTAGACTGCCACCCCTGCCGTGACACTGCGGCGCCACCATAGGGGCAGGGGTGGTAGACTGCCACCCCTGCCGTGACACTGCGGCGCCACCATAGGGATAGGGGTGGTAGACTGCCACCCCTGCCGTGACACTGCGGCGCCACCATAGGGATAGGGGTGGTAGACTGCCACCCCTGCCGTGACACTGCGGCGCCACCATAGGGGCAGGGGTGGTAGACTGCCACCCCTGCCGTGACACTGCGGCGCCACCATAGGGGCAGGGGTGGCAGACTGCCACCCCTGCCGTGACACTGCGGCGCCACCATAGGGGCAGGGGTGGCAGACTGCCACCCCTGCCGTGACACTGCGGCGCCACCATAGGGGCAGGGGTGGCAGACTGCCACCCCTGCCGTGACACTGCGGCGCCACCATAGGGACAGGGGAGGCAGACTGCCACCCCTGCCGTGACACTGCGGCGCCACCATAGGGGCAGGGGTGGCAGACTGCCACCCCTGCCGTGACACTGGGATGGCATTGCCAACCCTAAAATTTAGGCCACCGTCAAAATTTGGCCCGTGCTGTTTTGACAAAATTGAGGATTCCGACCGCTGCGAACATATGGAACAGTTCAATTCGTCGACCAATGTAAATTTTAGTCACGTTAGTCTATAGTGCTATTTAAACTATACTATCTAGTCATGACCACAATATTCGCCAATTTAACCGAAACTTTCGCTCTCTATTGGGTAATCTAACTTGACTTATCTAACCGAGAGCACGCCAACCCAACAGTTGTGCCGGCGCCACTGGGCAGGGCAGGACAGGGTGGCGGCAACGGGCAGAGCAGGGCCAAGCAGGGCCAAGCAGGGCCAAGCAGGGCCAAGCAGGGCGGGACAGGGTAGGGCGGGGCAGGATAGTGAGGGATAGGGCAGGACAGGACGGGACGGAGGCAAGAGAGGGCAGGGCAGGACATGGCAGGATAGGGTGGGACAGGGCAGGGCAGTGCAAGGCAAGGCATGGCAAGACAGATGGTGGAGCAGGGCACGGCAGATGCAGAGCACGACAGGGCAGAGGTGGAGAAGAGCGGGACAGGCGCGTAATATAATAATAAAAAATATAATTAATTTTAATCCGTGCACAGCCAGAGGCGGTCGCAGGGGGGGGGGGGGGGCATCCGGGCTATGCCCCCCCCCCCCAAGTCACTTGGGGCCCAGGTTGGCCCGAAGGGCCCGCCTTGGTTCCAGGTCAGAATGGGCCCTCTGGAGTTTTGAGTGGGCCCTCTGGAAGCCAGAGGGGCCCACTGCAGGCCAGAGTTGGCTCTCTAGAGGCAGGAGTATATCTCGATAACTTAACCCGCGCACTGCAGGGGCTTTGCGCCGAACACGAACTGCAGGGGGTTGATTTCCGCCTCCCCCTGAGATCTAAAAAACTACGCTACGTAGCGAGAAGCGGAAAAAGGTATTTGATAGCTTGATACATGTTTTATCGAAAGTATTTAGTGTTCTTTTAGTTCAGGTCAAAATTGAGGTCACCAGAGGTCATCAAAGGTCAAATTTTCCAGTTTTTTCCTGTTTTAGAACATCGCTCCAGAAATTCCCATATATCTCAGAAACGATGATAGTTAAAAACAAACGCGAAAAAGCAAACGCCAGCCAGTGAAATTTGTAATCGCTGAGATGTCTTCAGATTTGATCTCAAGTCAATATTTGAGGCTCCAGAGGTCAAAAAGGAAAAAAAATGTTTTTTTTTGTTAATAGTTTTTGCTATTCACTTTTTACTTAATAAAAATAACAAAAACTGTTTACGCCATTGTGTTTATCTTGTCAAGGCGCTTCGAATGATATACATGGTGATCTTGTTAAGTCAACTTGACAATTTTACCTCAGGTCAAGGTCAAGTAGGTCAAGTCAGGACCCAAGTAGGGCATGTTGCATATGGGAAGACGTATCTCGACGAGACGAACACGTTGATGTCTGTTTTACTTCTCTATCTTCATTATGTCATACGTTATTGACAAAAAAGTGATGGTGACCTCGCATGACCTCAAATGAGCCAATAGGGGTCACTGAACAAAAATTACACTTGGATCATCAATAATATCCTATAATAACATGATCCAGAAGTAATTGGACTAATATCATGCATATCCTTGAAATAGGAGGCATTTGTATATTTCCCCATTGACTTATTATGGAGAGGTTACGAAATTGACCTGACCTTAAGTCACCGATATAAAAATTCCGAGATAAACGAATTGTAAGTACTTATGCCCTCATGACATCCTGTAAGTTTCAAACTGATCGGTGAAAAACTCTGGCTTTGGCACAACTGCAAACATTTTTGGAGGTGGGGTCACTTGACCTGGTCTGGTGACCTGATCTGAGATGACCCGAGGTTATTTTTTTCTTCAAAATGTGCGAAATTGCTGTCCTAACAGGTGTGCCAAAACCCGGTGGCGCTGCGTGCCGCCGTTTTTTCGCTATCTTTGAAAAACCTGAGGGGGGGCGGAAATCAACCCCCTGCAGTGCGCGGGTTAAAGAGTTAGCGACACACAACAAAGGTTCGTAAGATAATTTAATTTGCTGCCACTGAGGTTCCATCAGAACTAACCTAAGGTCAATAGTTTGGTCAGCAGCAGCCATTGAACTTAAAATATTATAAGAAATGCCTAATTATTTTAAAGAAATAACTTGTGACATGATAGAGAACACGGTTGTCATCATTGCGTTTCTCTCGCCGAGGTATGTACAATGTACATACATCGAATGCTATATTGAGTGACCTTTAGTTAGATCATATAAAAATGACCTAACCTGATGTCAGGTCAAAGTCAGGTCAAGGTCAAATTTTGCATCAATCGATGCGTCTCATCGAGCCAAATACAATGGTGAAACCCCCATTGCTCTACCTTTATACCTTTATCGGAGGGAAGACATTAGGAAATCTTGTGAGTTTCAAACCATTTACTATTGCTAGGTGACCACTGACCAGGAGTTACTATTATTAGGTGACCAGGAGTTTCAACTAATGATCTGAAGGGACCCTGGACCTTTCAACAGTAATTAATGCAGTTGTCCAGGGAATACAATTCAAAAGTTTCGCACCGCTCCTCGGCGCAATTGAACTACAAAATAAATTCTATCAGTGGCGGCGCCAGCCTTCCGTGACTGGTGACTGGCGAGGCAACGCTTCCGGGAAATACCTATCCTCTATGCCAATGTGGTCAACATTTGACCAACAGCCACCTATTGAGTATTTTGTTAACTAACATACGTTATAGGGGACCGTTATAGGGTTATAGGGTTATAGGGGACCGAAGAGCTACGTTATAGGTAGCGCCACCAGCTTGGCTATTATCGTGATACTGCCAAAAGCCTGGACAAAAATAGCGATATATGTCATACAGCCAATGTGAAGGTTGCTCTTGTATTGTAAAGGTGCACTCATTCTTGCAAAGGTGAAATAGGTATGAACCAAATAGCAGTATATGGAACCAAGCCCATCTTTTGATAGGGATTATGAAAATGTTGTGCTGATTCACCTGGACTTCTGAAAATGTTGTGCCCATGTTGTGCCCATGGGTAACCACTATAGTGGTGCCAATCGGTGCAATAATTTTCGGAATTCCGAATTTGTCCGAAGACCGATTCGGTTTTCGGACGGACATATACATATTTCTTTGGACATTTTCGGACATCCAATGCCCAAGGATGGTTTGTCGCAAAAATCACTTGATACTTTTGTATTAAAAAGAAAGTGTGCCACAGGTAATTCATTTCCATATCAAACACTTTTTCTGCTTTCGGACAAATTTCGGACAAACAATGATTTTCGGACAGTTTCGGATGGACAGCAGACAATGGTCTTCGACATCGGTCGGACATTTGACAAATATTTTCTGAAACTGGCACCACTAGTGCACCACTGTGCACCACTGGGTACACTGTACCCAGTACAATTCAAAACCCAAAATTGTACTGGGTAATGTACCCAGTAACAATTGAAGATGGAGCATCTTGCATACATTTAGTTTCAAATGTGCCGAGAAGTCAATAGGGATACAAGAGTAAAAACACAAAAGTGTTTTCTTGAAATATTTAAAATATCAAGGAAACCTTTAAATTTAGTAACAACTAAACGTAGGTGCGGTCACTTTGCATTGATATAGAATGTGCTGGATTGCAAAAATTGAAAGACTGTTATTGATTAAGATAGGAAAGCAGGCTATGTACCAATAACTACATAACCTTCTGTGGTATCTACCTCCGCATGGTAGGTTGTTATTGGGTACCTTATACCTGGGACTACCTATATACCCATCACTCATTAGGCCAATCTTTACATCTCATATAACGACTATTGATTTTGGATGGCCTCAAACTGTGTGAGTACTGGGTATAACCAATGTGTTCTGGCAGTTACAATTTTTACACATGGATTTTATGCATTTTTTTTTTAGAAGAGATATTATATTTTTAGAAGAGAACAGATATTCAGTATTTTCTATGCAATTGTTTTTGTTAACTCACTCCCCCAGGTGTCACTCAAAAACAATTACATAAACTGTATGCTGCAATTAACCTATATTTTGCAATGTTCCAGATCCAGAATGAAAATAAAATATGGTGTGGCCTCAGGGCCTTTAGATAGGTATCTAAAAAGGCCAGTCAGAACTGGGTAAGTAGGGCAATAAATAAGATGCTTATTATAAAAATATATTACCAGCAATCAGTTTGTTTTTATAACAATATGTATGTGTCCTGCTTTTAAGACTGTAGGACATTTTGAAAGCATTTTTGATTATGTATTATGTCCACTGCTGTCTGTTGAAAACCATCTTACATCCAACCATCCCAAATCTAGACCATAGCTTTTCCTCCAGTGCAGTGGTTAGGCAATATCCCAATGCGTTAGGGAAACGAAATTCACTTTGCTGACATTATCCAACCTAAAATGGATTAGGTTACTTTTACGTTTGTAGCAACCATGACTGCGGATTCGATGTTGTTTTGCCGGTGTCGACTCCATCATGACTCAATACATTTTTGTATCGACTCCAACCCCAGCTCATTTGTTCAACTATATACTTCCATAGGTAGGCACCAGTCCGTTACTCCGTTACTCCGTTACTAACGAAGTTACTTTTTTTAGTAACGAAGTAACTGGCTCGTTACATTTGTTTTACAGTAACGGACCGAGTAACGGAAGTTATTTTTGTGGTCCGTTACTTCGTTACTTTTAGTCCGTTACTCCGTTACTTTTTACCTATTCTTGTTTCTCTTCACG
This sequence comes from Chirona hameri, assembly GCA_036785665.1. Classification (NCBI taxonomy): domain Eukaryota; kingdom Metazoa; phylum Arthropoda; class Thecostraca; order Balanomorpha; family Balanidae; genus Chirona; species Chirona hameri. The sequence continues at coordinate 35,031 of JAXIVJ010008431.1, forward strand.
CCCGGGTGTATTCGCACCAGCACAAAATGCCTTACACACGTTAACAAAAATCGAATGTCATATGGCGCAAAGGGCTGCAAAATATGGTATGTACCTGTTGGACTGTTGCTTAATTTGCGGCACAATGAGCGATGCGACAGCGATGAGACGATGCGACATCCATCGACGATCTGTATGCAACGTTCCTGGAAATCTGGAATGCTGCAGTCGACTAACACTGCCCGCTGAAGCGCGTCAAGCTGCGACACCCAGACCGGCCATGGCTGACGCTCAATGACGACCTGAGAGACCTGCAGGCTCAGAGAGACACCGCAAGACGCGAGAGAGATGCCCTGCACACACCCACCAGCCAACAGGAGTATGCCTCTCTCAAGAATGAATTTAGGCGTCGGATCACAGCAGCTCGCGTCGAGTACTTCTCTGCACCGTCAAGTGTAAAGGATATGTGGACGGAACTCCGCAAGCACGCCATGGGACCCGCACAATCCACCGGACCCGGTGACGTGTCAGACGCAGCGGCAGCGAACCGCTTCAACACATACTTCGCCGATGTGGGACGCCGCATTGCCGTGGAGCTGGCCGATCGCCGGGACGGGCCACCGCCGCCACCCCGTCCACCCACCGTATGCAGCTCAGCATACGTCGTCCGGCCGGCCACAATGCCGGAGCTCAGCAGCGCCCTGAAGCGGATGAGCAGCTCCAAGGCGACCGGCAGCGACGGTGTGTCACTGCAGCTGATCAGGCGCTGCTTCCCCGTGGTCGGCCCCCACATGCTGCGGATCATCAACTCGTCCATCATCACAGGAAAGGTACTCGCCGTGTGGAAACATGCCAAGGTGGTGCCTATCTACAAGGCAGGTGATAGGCTGCAGCCCGCGAGTTTTAGGTCAGTTAGTATCCTTAGTGTGATGGCAAAAATAACCGAAAAACTTATAAGCATTCAGCTCAGTAGTTACTTAACTGAAAATCGCATCATGTCGCCGACGCAATATGCGTACAGAGCTAACCATTCCACGGAGAGTGCTGCGGTCGATGTTGTTAGTGCGATATCTGCTCACAGCGATGAGGGGCGAGTTACGTGCTTAACCTCCTGTGATTTGTCGAAAGCGTTTGACTGCGTAGACCGAAATGAGCTGTTCAAAAAGCTTAATTGGTACGGCATTTAGACTCATTGGTTCTTGGACTATTTTACCGGCCGAACACAGTCAGTAGAGGGCAGCACAACCACGGAAGTGACTTTTGGAGTGGTCCAAGGCAGCATCCTCGGCCCGATTATGTTTAACATTTTTACCAACGACCTGTCATGCCATCTGTCGCGCCACGCATCCGTTGTATCATACGCAGATGACTCACAAATCACCCACAGCGCACGGCCCACACCGTCCGATCTGGCTGAGCTGCGTCTCACCGTGGAGGCGGATCTGACTGAGCTGTCTGCATGGTTCACTTCCAATGGTCTGAAAGTGAACCCCTCAAAAACTGAACTGATACTTTTCGGAACTGCATCGTCGGTCAAAAAAGTTTCCAATTTCTCGGTCAGTTTCGACGGTGTGAACTTGAAACCAGCACAAAGCATCAAAATTCTTGGCGTGCTTTTGGACCCGGAACTGAACATGCAGCGGCAGGTCAGTAAAGTGACGAAGCGTTGCTACGGTAGCCTTCTAACGATCAGTAAACTCAGAGACACCCTTCCGCGGAAAACATTGGTACATCTCATTCAGTCGCTCGTCTTTCCACACATCACGTACTGTCTGCCGGCTTGGGCACCACCTACACAGCAGCAGCGCCACCGCATAGACAAAGTCACAAACTTCGCAACTCGGATCGTGACCAGAAAACATCGTCATGAACACATCTCAACCGCACGACGGGAGCTTGGATGGATGCCATTTAACACAATAGTTGTGTACAGAGACTATGTGCTTGTACATTCGATGGTACACCAAGAGCAGGGGCCACAGTGCCTTAAAGATCTCATATCTTACCGAACCGATGTATCCGAGCGAACGACACGAGCAACCACTGTCGGGCTATTGGAGACATACCGTTGCCGCTTGGAGGCGACCAAGATGACTGTGCTTGTCCGCGCCGTGCGCAAATGGAATGAGCTTGACAACAATGTCCGTGGGAACACGAGCGCCAGTTCCTTCAAGAAGTGCGTGAAGGACATATTGATGTCGGAGCTTTAGTGTCAGCAGACATAACGGTGTGCGTTTTGTGTCGCTGTGTGACGGCTCAGGTGCCGACTCGTTCACGAATCGCTCTTTTAATCAGAAGTTTTAATAAATGCTATCGTATGTGTTTTTACCTGAAAATTTTGAACTAGTGTATGAGTGTATGAGTTTTGACTACGGCAGCACACTATGTATGACGCTGTGGACTAACAGCCAATCATGTATTGGATACCACAAAGATCTGCAATAAATACATAAATAAGCCGCCCCTGTCAGGTGCAGTGCGATCAGAAGATTCCACCCCTCGGTGCATCAAATAACGCCCCTGAAGAATACAAACCGGAGCGCTCTTGAGCTCCCTTGTTCGGGTAAAGTGAGTCCCAGGCGCGCACACAGGATTTTCGTTAGGGGGGGGCGGGCACGATCTCAAGGGGACCCGTCAGATCACGAGGGGGCCACCTTGCGGACCCAATAAGGACCCCTGAAGTACATACACTACTGAGTACCGACTACACCTTCATTCAGCTCCCAATCTCCACATCCACTGTCTCCGAGGAAACCTCCACGAGGCCGAACCCCAACAACAACAACGTCTTTGCATCTGTCAAGCATGTCGTCCGCCACGTCATGGTGACCCCAAACGCGCCAATTTAAGAAACAAAATCAACAGAGCGCGTCAAGAGCCTTGTTCGGTAGTAGAGGCTTCACAAACACCCGCCACGTTGCCAAGAAACGCGCTGTTTAAACCACCATCCTACGTTGATAAACAGTGTGTTTGACAGCTTCACAATGCTTGTGAAGCTCTGCTACCGAACAGGGCCATGTTTCCGAAAATACGACTTTGTAGATATTTGCCGTGCGTTCGGTATCTGGAAAAGGGAAAATCATCCCCGATAATTTCCAACCCAAGGGTGTATCCAAGGGGTACCCTGGACACCCGCGGGTACTCCTTGGGCTGAGGGGCCCACCTTGTCTTTTGTTTAAGGGGTCCACCTTGCCCCTTAAGCCCCCAACAGTAGGAATGCAGAATGCAAGGACAGGTTAGCCTTGACCGGCCCTTGGCTTGTCTCGGTCGGTCTGAGGGGGTCCTCGGTCGGCTTGAGGGGTCCCTCTGTTGGTCTGAGGGGGCCCTCTTTTGGTCTGAGGGGGCCCTCTGTCGGTCTGAGGGGCCCTCTGTCAGTCAGATGGGGCCTCTGTCAGGCTGAGAGGGCCCTCTGTCAGTCTGAGGGGGCCCTCTGTCTGTCTGAGGGGCCTTTTGTCGGTCTGAGGGGGCGCTCTGTCGGTCTGAGGTGCCTTCTGTTCTCCTCTGTGTGACAGCCTTGCAGTGCAGATCAGATCCTTGATGTGCAGATTCTTGCAGGCCGACTCGTTTGTTAATAAAATTCAGACTGTTGCAGGACCCAGGGAAAACTTGCCGGGTATGATATCCAGAATAGGATTAGTGGCATAGAACCTCAAAAGTTACGGCGCCCTAAACCCCAACCCGAATCACAGGGGCCCTAATCAGGGCCCACCACTATACCCAGCAGGCACGTAGCCAAGGGGGCGGGTGTGCCTCCCCCTGGAGGCCAGGAGGGGCCTTTTCGGCGCGCGCAGCGCGCCGAAAAGGTCAGACGAGACCGCGAAGTCCGGTATCATGGGCACTTTACCACGCGAAGCGTGGTCTTCAGAGAGTTTAGAGTACTTCAGATGCCCTGTCTGAAAGACCAGAGGGCCCCTTGGACGTTCAAAAGATCCATGTGCATGTCTGAGGGGCCATGGCCAGACCGAAAGGGCCCCTGAGCGGGTCAGAGGGCCCCTGAACACGTCGAATGGGACCCTAGCCAGCACAGAGGGGCCCCTGGGCAGGTCGAGAGGCCCCTGAGCATGTCAGCAGGGTGACAAAGCAGCCAGCACAGTCCCTTTTCAGGTCATAAGGGCCACCGAGCAGGTTGGAAGGCCCTTGGACAGACCCCAGAGGGCCCCTGGGAAGTTCAAAGGGCCCCTGTGCAGGTCAGAGGGGCCCCTGGCCAGACCGAAAGGCCCCTAGGTGGGTCAGGGCGGTCACTGAACATGCCGAATGGGCCCCTAGCCAGCACGGAGGGGCCCCCGGGCAGGTCGGAGGGCCCCTTGAGCATGTCGGCAAGGCGACAAGGCAGCCAGCGCAGTCAATTCAAGTGTATTGCCCAAAAACTCACATTCTGGACAGACGTCATCAGGATAAAAACACACAGAAAACCAAACGCACAGAAATGTGCAACAGCACGCATACACACAGACAAAATACACACATACAATATGCGCGCACCACGCAGTGGCCTAGAACGGTAGACGATATTTGAATGACGCCTTTACTCCAACGTCCGTAACCTGCTCGGGAAGGCTATTCCACACTGCAGCCGCTCTGTACTGCAGGGAGCGTCTAGCCAACTCTGTCCTAACCGATGGCAGGTCCAGATCATTTCGTTTTGTTCTGGTTCGCCTCTCGCTCACCTCCGCTCGCGGCTTGAATAGTGATCTCAGGCACACGGTGGCGTACGGCGAAAACATGACGTGGTGTACCAGCATCGCGTCCTTGTGTCTGATCGTGTCATCGATCGACCTCCAGCCTAATCGTTTGAGTACAGGTGCGATGTGTGCACTACGTGGCGTTTTCGTGACCATGCGTGCAGCCCTGTTCATGACTTGTTGGAGACGTTGGCGTTTATTTGTACACAGAGCGCCCCATATGGGTGCGCAGTACGACAGATGGGGAATGACAAGGGTTTGCACTAGTGGTGCCAATCGGTACAATCATTTTCGGAATTCCGAATTTGTCCGAAGACCGATTCGGTTTTAGGACGGACATAAGCATATTTCCTTGGACATTTTCGGACATCCAATGGCCAAGGATAGCTTGTCGTGAAAATCACTTAGTTACTTTGTTATTAACCCGCGCACTGCAGGGGCTTTAAGCCGAACACGAACTGCAGGGGGTTGATTTCCGCCCCCCCCTGAGATCTCGAAAACTACGCTACGTAGCGAGAAGCAGAAAACGGTATATGATAGCTTGACACATGTTCTATCGAAAATATTTAGTGTTGTTTTAGGTCAGGTCAAAATTGAGGTCACCAGAGGTCATCAAAGGTCAAAATTTCCAGTTTTCCTGTTTTAGGACATCGCTCCAGAAATTCCCATATATCTCAGAAACTATGCTAGTTAGAAACAAACCGAAAATGCAAACGCCAGCCAGTGCAATTTTCGATCGGTAAGCTGTCCTCAAATTTGATCTCAGGTCAACATTTGAGGCTCCAGAGGTCAAAAAAGAAAAAACTTTTTTTTGCTAAATCGTTTTTCGCTATTAACTTTTTACTTAATAAAGATAACGGAAAACTGTTTTTACGCCATTGTGTTTATATTGTCAAGGCGCTTTGAATGATATACATGGTGACCTTGTTAAGTTAACTTACAAATTTGACCTCATGTCAAGGTCAAGTGGTGACCCACATAGAGCATGTTGCATATTGGAAGACGTGTCTCGACGAGACAAACACATTGATGTCTGTTTTACTTCTCTATCTTCATTATGTCGGGAGTTATTGACAAAAAAAGTGATGGTGACCTCGCATGACCTCAAATGACCCAATAGGGGTCACTGAACAAAACTTACACTTGGATCATCAAGAATATCCTATAATAACATGATCCAGAAGTAATTGGACTAATATCATGCATATCCTTGAAATAGGAAGCCTTTGTATATTTCCTATTGACTTATTATGGGAGGTTACGAAATTGACCTGACCTTAGGTCACCGATATCAAAATTCCGAGATCAAAGAATTGTAAGTACTTATGGCCTCATGACATCCTGTAAGTTTCAAATAGATCGATGAAAAACTCTGGCTTTGGCACAACTGTAAACATTTTTGGAGGTGGGGTCACTTAACCTGGTCTGGTAACCTGACCTGAGATGACCCGAGGTTAATTTGTTTTCAAAGTGTGCACAATTGATCTCCTAACAGGTGGGTCAAAATCCGGCGGCGCTGCGCGCCGCCGTTTTTTCGCTATCTTTGAAAAACCTGAGGAGGGGCTGCAGTGCGCGGGTTAAAAAAGAGAGTGTGTCGCAGGTAATTCATTTCCATATCAAACACTTCTTCTGCTTTCGGACAAATTTCGGACAAACAATGATTTTCGCACAGTTTCGGACTGGCAGCTGACCATGGTCTTGGACATCGGTCGGACATTGGACAAATATTTCCTGAAACTGGCAACACTAGTTTGCACCAGCTTCGCTAGCACAGATTGATATGCTTGGCCAACGGAAAAATAATTTGGTTCCACTTTTGTGCTGTCTCACCTACGTGCTCACCCCAGGAAAGATTGCGATCGACGGTGACCCCCAAATGTTTCATAGAAAATGTAGGTGTCACCTCTGCGTCGCCCAGCGACAGAGTAACACTGCGGAGCTGCCGCTGCATCTGCCTGGTACAGAAAATGACGAACTGAATTTTTGATGCGTTTAGCTTTAAAGGGATTATACGGGTTTCCGTCCTGAAAGTAAATGCACTCGTCTGCAGTTGTATGAGCTTTACACACGTTTAAGACATATAACAGGGACCTCAATGCTTATTTAGTCCATTATTTCAGAAATTAACAGCGTTAAGACTTGGGCGTTTTTCGAGACTAGTATCAGATAACGAGTACTTGATCGGCTCTATTGTCCACCACTTTTATCTTAAGATCAATATTAGAGTTTTGAATTATCTGCAAGTCCTACACTGGATAAAACAAATTATTATGCAATTCAAAACTGACGGGACTTTGTATTACTATACACTGTTCGTTGAGGTTTTGTGTTTGTGTAGTTTTCTTTTCTCTGGCCTTTAGCGTTGAGAATTTGGTGGTGGCGTATTAATTTTTTGGCATGAAAATTCAGGAAAAATATTGAATTTGATGGGAAAACTAGGTAACTGCTGCTGTCGTTGGAACAAAACAAGTTTATTTTCGTTCAAATATTGCTTATTTTACCGGAAATATGCCATACGTGAGGTGTTTTGATTATCATAAAAGAGATGACTGGCTCTGCCTCAGCCGGTCCTGCAGAAAATACGCGGTGGCATCACCGCGCACTTTGGAATGTCCTTACGTGCAGAAGAGGTCATTTCCATAAAAATGTGGCTACCGTGGGACTTCTACCACCTTTATAAGTACGTTTTACTATGTAACTCAATTATTCTGGGAAAAACCCGTATAATCCCTTTAACCAATTTGCCCGGTGCCATGCCTCGAGGCGCGATGAGTTCAGTTCAAGGATGGCTATCCTTTGCCAAATCTCAGATATCTTGCTGGCCACCAAATTTGACTGTCGTCGGCATAGCTGATGATTTTACAATCAAGATGAGAGGGAATGTCGTTTGTATAAAGCAGGAACAAAATTGGTCCGGTCAAGCTACCCTGAGGGACGCCGGCGTCGATTCTTTGCACATATTTACCTCCTCGAACGCGCTGACACCTGTTTTACAAATAGTTCCTGAACCAGGTGGGGTCAATGCCGTACCATCCAAGTTTTTGGAGCAAGGTAGGATGGCTTACGCAGTCAAACGCACTGGACAGGTCAACCGAGGCAAGAGACACAATCTCCTTTGCATCGATATGACTAGTGATAAACGCCATCGCTGTTGCTAGTGCCGTTTCCGTGGAGTGACCGGGTAAGTATGCGTGTTGCGTCTCATTCAGAATATGGTGCGACAGCAGATATGGCATGAGCTGTGACATAACTATTTTTTCGCACAGTTTTGATACGTTGCTTAAAAGTGAGATGGGCCTAAAATTGTGCGGATCATCAGTAGCCCCCTTTTTATGGAGCGGTACAATAACAGCCAGTTTCCACTCAGCAGGCACGGTCCCAGACACGAGACTGTAATTTTTAACATGCAGGAGGTGAGGTCCGACGACAGGGAAAACAGTTCTCAACAGCTGAAGAGACACTCCATCCTCACCACAAGCCTTACTGTTTTGCATTGCACTGAGGGCGTGAGACAACTCGGGCAGCGTTGACGGTTTCAGCGTGAAGGCAGAGCTGACAACGCGGGGCGGTCGCGGCTGCGCGGCACTGCCACTTGCCGCCACTCTGGCGCTAGCGTCAGATAGTTCCTCGTCCGACCGCATGGTGGCGGCCACGCGGCTAGCGGTTGTGGCGAAGTGCTGATTTTGCTTGTCAGCGAAGGCTGCTTCCTCCTCACTCGATGGGCGGCACTGCGATCATGCAAGCGGCGCTCTTTTCTGCATAAGGTATTTTCTGACCTCAGGCCATGTATTCTTCGATTCTTCCAGGAGGGAGCTGAAGTAGGCGCTCCTGGCGTCTGGCATGAGCCGACCAGCTCACTGCCGCAGATCGTGGTAGGCTGCCCAGCCCCTCGGTGACCCGGACCGGTCGGCTCTGCTGTGTGCGCAGTTGCGGCGGGGAGCATCGCCTCGCGCAGCTCCGGGGTGTCGTGCAGCCATGGAGTTGGCATGGATTTGGCTGGCTTGGTGATTGTAGGGCAGCAGGCTTCCCCGATGGTCTTCCGGACTTGGAGCCACGCCTTCCATTTTGGTCAACGCAGTCGGCAGTGTAGACGGGTTGCCAGTCTGCGGTGACAAAGTCCAGCTTTATGGGGTCATCACTAAGAGTGCGCGTGGACTGGAAGGTGATCATTCTCTTGTTGTTCTTGACAGCCGGTACGCGCAGGCTGAGCAGCACGCACTTGTGGTCGCTGATGTCGTGCTCCTCCACTGCTACTCCGGTGACGTCATCAGGGGTGTGTGTACGCCGGGTCGATAAGCGTCGAAGTTGTGTACTGCGGTCCATCTCTGCTGACCGTTGCGATGCGGGTTGGTGACTGCACCAGCTGGGTTAGGCCGAGGTCACCAGTTGTGCTACGGAGCAGCTGTACGCCCGGCTTGTCTGCGGAGGACAGGTCGATGTTGAAATCGCCCATGACGTACACTGGCAGTCGGAGGTTGGCGGCGAGTTCATACTGGTGCTCAAAGTCCTCTAGGTCGGCGGTCAGAGCGCCTGTACCTGGTGGTCGGTAAATACAGCCCACCACCATGCAGGTGTCTTTGCGCAGCTTTACCTTGAGCTGCAGATTGACTCAAGCTTTGAGCCGGGCAGGGGTGTAACGTTTTTCCTCAGCGGTACGGCTCCCAGGTCATCCCGCACTGAGATTGCCACACCACCGCCCGCGCCGGATGTCCTGTCGGACCGCTCCGTAGAGTAGCTAGGCAGGCACAGGGCACGATTGTCAGCGCTGCTCGACAGGTGCGTCTCGGTCGTGCACATGACGGCGACGTCCCGCTCCCGCGCAGAAGTTCGCGAAGCTGGAAGTCCGACCAGAGGAGTCGCTGGGCAGATCGGAGGGGCTCTTGGGCAAGTCAGAGGGGCCCCTGGCTAGACCGAAACGGTCCCTGGGCCGGTCGGAATGGCCCTCGAACATGCCAGATGAGTTCCTAGCCAGACTGGAGGGGCCCCTGGGCAGGTCGGAGAGGGGCCCCTGAGCACGTCGGCACGGTGACAAAGCAGCCAGTTCAGTCCCTGGCCAGGTCGGAAGAACCTCTGAACAGGCCGAATGGGCCCCTGCCCCCTTGTCACTTAAGAGGGGCTTTTTGGAAGGTCAGTGGAGTCCCTGGTCAGACCGGATGGGCCCGAAGCACGTAGAGATCCCAGATGAAGATTAAATACAAAGAGGGCTTACTCCACAATACAAATATTAAAATAGGGGCTTTCGGGTATATGGTAACACCCTTCGTCAGCGATTAAGAGGCATTTGGTAACAGGTCATTGCTCGTATTTAAGACGAGCAATGACATGTTACCGAATGCCTCTTAATCGCTAACCAAGGGTGTTGCCATATACCCGAAAGCTCCGATTTTTTGTTTTGTTTTGTAGAGTACTACTCTTTGTATTTAATATACATCAACCACTCCACATCATGTCTGTTCGCGGATCTCAGATGAGTCCCTGAACCGGTCAGAAGGGCGTTGAAAAGCTCGGAGGGGCCCCTAGACGATCTGAAGGGACCCTAGTCCTTTCAACAGTAAGAATGCAGTTGTCCAGGGAATACAACTCAAAACTTTTGCGCCGCTCTGCGGTGCAATTTAACTACAAATTCAATTTTATGCGGGTAAGAAAAAATAACGGTCCGTTTCTCGGCGCATTTATGTGTTATGTTGCTACTTTCCTATTTTAGTTGAGATAGCCATTTGTACGGCTTGGCATTTAAATTAAGTATGGTAGCATTTGAAAGAACCACAATGATCTAATCAAAAAGATATTCGAGTTTTATTTTGACATCTGTAAAAAATAAGGCCCATGTGTATTTTAATAGGGCCTCTAAACCGACAGCGTCGTCTCTCTTTACCCAACTGGTAATGATAGTCGACTTGTTTTAAGGTGAACCTTGGAGATATTTGTACTTTCAATAGTTTGGTAATTGGTTTGTTTTGTATTCAAACCGGCAGAATTGGCTCGAAATTATTGTGCCCATACTTTGGCAGCGTAAAGGATTTCTGTGTAGCTCTCTAGAGCTCAACATGACGTCATCAACCCAAGTATTAAAACTTATTTGTTTTTATGAAATTGAGCACTGTTTGCAAGAAACAAATGTCTTAATCGTGTTCGGCAGCAGTTACTTCATATTTTGCACCACAAGCGGCGTACATTTTACAACTTTTGGGAAGGTGGGACAGTCCCTTTAAAGCGATCTTTGTGGTATTTGAAATTTGAATTACCCGCGAGTATTTCAAATCTGAAAGATTTGCGCAACATTTATAATTCTGGGAGAAGAAAAACATAATATTCGTTACTGAGCCGGCGCAAAACTCGAAGCGACCGAGAACTGAGCAGTCTCTCGTCAACTGAGGGAACATTTGCGTATGAGCGGCCCGATCCGAACTTAATCATGTTTTTTCAGAGACTTATTTCTGAGCACCTTCGCGGTGTGTGTCTGAAGATTTGCATATAAATAAAAGTAATGTTTTCAAAGTTCCTTATCCAAGTCTTGTAATGCTGCTTTGCCGGGTTTAGGAGCAGCACATGCCGACGCACATGTGTACAATGCACATGTGAGTGGCCATTGCATGTGATCATGTGACAAAGCTTGAATTCGGTTTTTGATTAATTGTGTTTCATAGTTACAGAGCAGCAAGAAACACAATGAGGTAATTATTGATCAGTGATCAAAATATCTGCTCCAGTGTGCTGCGACAATGAACCTTTAGCACATCAGCATTATAGTTAAATGTTGATGCCATTAGCAAGCATTTTCCTTATCGTAAGGGTAGATGTTTGGTAGTCGAATATGTTTATACATCCTGTAAAATACACACACACACACACACACACACACACACACACACACACACACACACACACACACACACACACACACACACACACACACACACGCACGCACGCACGCACGCACGCACGCACGCACGCACGCACGCACGCACGCACGCACGCACGCACGCACGCACGCACGCACGCACGCACGCACGCACGCACGCACGCACGCACGCACGCACGCACGCACGCACGCACGCACGCACGCACGCACGCACGCACGCACGCACGCACGCACGCACGCACGCACGCACGCACGCACGCACGCACGCACGCACGCACGCACGCACGCACGCACGCACGCACGCACGCACGCACGCACGCACGCACGCACGCACGCACGCACGCACGCACGCACGCACGCACGCACGCACGCACGCACGCACGCACGCACACACGCACACACGCACACACGCACACACGCACACACGCACACACGCACACACGCACACACGCACACACGCACACACGCACACACGCACACACGCACACACGCACACACGCACACCACACACGCACACACGCACACACGCACACACGCACACACGCACACACGCACACACGCACACACGCACACACGCACACACGCACACACGCACACACGCACACACGCACACACGCACACACGCACACACGCACACACGCACACACGCACACACGCACACACGCACACACGCACACACGCACACACGCACACACGCACACACGCACACGCACACGCACACGCGCACACACACACACACACACACACACACACACACACACACACACACACACACACACACACACACACACACACACACACACACACACCACGGAAAACCAATAGCACCATCTCCATGTATCTGCCTGACCTGTATAACCTGCAAATGTAACTCCGATAACACTGTCATCTATGATGAGAATAAGCAACTACGTGGTGTCGGGCTAGTATAAAGGCCTGTTGATGAAAAACTAATCGTCAAAGGGGCGTCAAATATTGTCCGTGCATCCATAGAATATTAAGGAATATTAAAAAGCCACTTCCATTGATCAGTTAAGCGACGGTTCTTTCTGATCCAGGGACGGAGGTATACAAAGCACGTGTTTTCTCAGAAACTACAAAGCATTTTAGCGCCCTCGATGTTTTGTATTTTGGCAATACAAATATGATATCCTAACTCAGCATGCCAAGACGTATCGAATGGTGCCCGGAAAAATAGATGTTTCAAGAAAAAAGTGGAAAAGGGGGTCACCCTAATACATATCCAGGGCATAACACTCAAAAATGTCGCGCCGCTCCGTATTAAAGAGTTCCAGGTCTTGAGCCTAAAACATATTCGAAGTTAGTATAGCTGATTCAAAATTGGTGGCGCTGGTTCCAAAGTTGATATGGCAGTTCGCTAACTCCAGCTCCTAAAAGTTGGTATGACCCATATCAAACCTGCCATACTGCATTTTCCATCCCTGTAACGTGCCCTTTCATCCGCTTTGTTTGGCCCTTTCAACGCTTGTGAAAGGGCCCTTTCAACGTTCGGGAAGGGGGCCCTTTTGAGGCCCCCCCCCTCCCCCTCCCTGGACGAAATCCTGGCTACGTGCCTGAGTGTTAACTATAGCAGTCCATTCATGGCGGGCGCAAAGTCAAATGGATGCTACGATGAAATGCATTAGATATTTGTATGCATCTGTAATGCTCTATACAGCACTACACAAGCCGGGAAACGGTTATTAATCGATTAGTGAGGTTTGTGAAGGATTTCATCAAATATGTGCCGAGAGCTTATTATTACTGACCCGGGATTCAGCAAGGACAATCTCAACAATGCTTTTGATTAATTTTACCAAGGATTTGGGTATATGACTTTGTTAACGTTTGCTGTATATGCAGACCAAAGCAATGCTATTCGAAGAAGATAAAGTACTAAACCCCGATTCTGAAGTCTATATCAGCTGCATTTTAAGGAATTATGAACCAAAGTTTGTAGCAAATAAATGATAAGTTGTCACATTCATTATGACATAGCTAAAGACTCTCTGAGTAAGTTACTGACAAATGCTGTTATACCCAAGTCAATTAAAAAATAGGCAAACAATTGCTTAAAGTATTGATCATTTGATTTATATATTGAAAGTATAAAAAGCTAAGTACAGTAAAATATTAATAAAAAAGCAGCTGCGTGCTTTGCGGTGAGTTGCAGGCTGACTAGATTTAAACCATATCCAACTCAGTATCCTTGGGGTTGAATCCCGTGTCTGTTTCTGGTTTCTGGGTACATGTTTAGATGTTGTGTACATCACCAGAGGCGGTCGCAGGGGGGGGGGGGGGTCCGGGCCATGCCCCCCTAAAGGCCCATGAAGGGGGGGGGGGGGGCATATCATTGCCCCCCCCCCAGTCACTTCGGCCCCAGGTGGGTCCCAAGGGCCGCCTGGGCTCCAGGTCAGAATGGGCCCTGAAGAGGTCAGAGAGGAGGCCAGAATGGTCCCTGGAGGCTAAAGCGAGTCCTCTCGAGGCCAAAGTGGGCCCTCTGGAGGTCGGATATGGTCCTCTGGAGGCCAAAACGGGCCCTTGTATGCCGGAATGGGCCCTCTGGAGGTTATAGGGGGCCCAATAGCATCTCGAGGGCCCTCTGAAGGCCGGAGAGGGCCCCTGAAGGCTGAAGGGGCCCTCTGAAGGCCAAATGGGCCCTCTGAAAGCCAGAGTGGGCTCTCAGGTCAGAATGGGCCCTCTGAAGTTCAGAGTAGGCCCGCTGGAAGCCAGAGGGGGCCCACTGGAGGTCAGAGTTGGCCCTCTAGAAGCAGAAGTGGGCCCTCTGAAGGCCAGAGTGGGTCCTCTGGAGGGCAGAGTGGGTCCTCTGGAGGACAGAGTGGGACCTCTGTAAGGTAGGGGCCCCTCTGGAGGTCAGGGGGCCCTCTGGAGGCCAGAGTTAGCTCTCTGGAGGCAGGAGTGGGCCCTCTGGAAGTGGAGGCTACATGGGGCCTTCTGGAGGCCGGAGTGGGTCCTCTGGAGGTCAGAGTGAGCCGTTTGAAAGCGCGAATGGCCTTTGTGAAGCCAGAGGGGCCCTCTGAAAGTCAGAGTGGCCGGAGAGGCCGGAGAGGGCTCTCTGGAGGCCGACGATGGCCTTTTGAAAGCCAATGGAGCCCTCTGAAGGCAAAGAGGCCTTCTAGAGGACAAAGGGCCCTCGGAAAGTCCAGAGTTTTGTTTGTTTGTGAGATTTATTCATAATACACATAATAATGCAGAAATTGCAATCAAGCAATTGGTGCAAAAGTGCCAAAGCACTTAAGTCATGGCACCGCTTGCAAACTCTATACGTGTTGTATTATTTCGTTCGGCCGCCCACCAAAGCGCCAGGTCTCGCGCGCCCTAGTTAAGTTTTAGGGAATCCCGCTCACCGCCGCCGCAGCGCGACCCACGTTAGTGATGAAATCGACCGGAGTGGATCAAAAAACTTTGGAAGCACCCGCGTCCGCCACCGCCGCCTCCCCCGCCCGCCCCGAGACCGGAACCGTAAATAAGCGTGTCCAGCTGGCTTGATGGAGAAAGTATAGAGAAATCCATCTGCAATAGTCCCGAAATATTCCGAAAGAGTTGGTGTCTGAGTTCATGGTAATTTGGACAGTCGAGTACGAAATGTTTTGTGGTTTCTTGGTTGTAACCACATCTGGTTGTAACCACATATTCTTGGAATTTCTTGGTTGTAACCACATATGCTATGAAATCGTTTTTTGGATTTTAAAGAGGTGACTGTTCAATTCTGAGATTCCCAGCCTCAGTTTAGTGTGGAGAATGTGCCGAGTTTTGAGCCTTCATGATAGTACTTTGGTGGGTGAGGAGGGCCTAGCTGCTGGGAGACTGCTCTTTTAAACTGGCTGTGTCGGGTAAGGATGCGTGTCTGTTCGGGTAACGTATTCCACAGACGCGTTGTGGCTGGAATGAAGGACCGTTGTAAAGAGGTTGTACGATTGTGCGGTAGAGTGTGGAATGTGCTGTTTCTGAGTGTTCTCCCTGTGTCTTGCTGGCGTGTATGTGGAAGTGTGTCCGTTATGTACTGTGATATTATTGTGTCGTTTCTGAGCTTAAAGTATAAGTTGAGTTTGTGTAATTTTCGTATGTCTGCTAAACTAGTCCACCCTAAGTCGCGTCTGAGTCGGTCTGACGATGTGCGGAAGGGGGTCCCTGTGATGAGTCTAGCTATTCTGTTTTGCGTTTTTTTCGAGTCGGTATACATCGTGCATGGTAAAATGCTCGTCGTATACAACGTCGCAGTAATCGAAAATAGGCGAGATGTATGTTGAGTATATTTGAGTGAGAGTTTGCCTAGGAATGTGTTTCGAAATTGGATAAAGTGGACTTACTGCTCTGTTGACTTCTTTGATTGTTTCATTTCTATGTATGTGAAATTTTAGATCTGGTGAAAAGGTTAGCCCGAGGTGTTTGTGTTCTGTGACGACGGGTATGGGCTGGTTGTCAAACGTTAGGTGAGGTGTATGTGCTGTGTCGGTTTTATGTGAAAATGTTTGTTGGATTGTTTTTGCCGCGTTGAATGTGATAGCCCATTGGGTGCCGTAGTTTGATATTGCGTTGAGGTCTCCCTGTAGTGATTATTGTGTGGCTTGTGGGTTGTCTTTGACGTGATGTTTGTGTAGTGAGGTTCGCTGTTACCAAGCGATTCAGTCAGGACGGTCGCTACCCCCCCCCCCCCCCTCCCCATATTCGCCCTCCTCACCACCGCGCCGATTGGAGACCGCCCCCCCCCCCCGGGTGGTCAGAGCTGGGTCACAGTCTGGACCAATCAGCGCTCGACTCAGCTGACAGACGGAGGCGGTCATGTCTGCTGCTCGGCGCCGCGTGCGTCGCGTGATGGTGCCGGTGCGGGAGGCCGTGCGAATAGGGAGAGTGTTGCCTGTGAGTTGCCACGTTGCCAGTGGGAGTTGAATTAAGAGTTGAGCTGTGAGTTGAGTTGCCACGCTCCGGAGTGTTGTGTAAGAATGCATGGCGTGTTTGCGATTCAGGATGTGCCAGCGGCGATGGCGTGTAGCGGGATACGGTGAACAGTAATGGCGGTGTATAAGTAATGCCGGTGTATAAGTAGCCGGCATTTATCATCAGACTTCGTGTCGGTGTGGTGGCATTGGTGGTATTGATAACTTGGTGGTATTGATCGTGTGTGATTTATGAGCCGCCATGCAAAGCGCCGGCGGCTGCAGCTGGACGGAGCGGGACAGCCTTCATCGGAGGGAGGAGTCGGCTGGAGACGGTGACGGTGATGATGATGGTGATGGTCGGCGGCACGGCGATGTACAGGGGCGGTCGCAGCCCTGGCCTTTGGAGGGAGGGACTTGGCAAAAGGGCCCTCGGTTGGTCTGAAAGGGCCCTCGGTCGATGCGAGGGGCCCTACGCTGATTTGAAAGGGTATTTTTACACCTGAGACTTGGTTTTCAACTTGTTAGGGCTTTTAACCCTATTCCCTGCGCGGGGCAGATTCTGCCCCTCCCGGTGGGTTTTCACTTGCGGCTTCTAAACCGTTAGGCCTAGTGTCCTGAAACTTTGTGACTTTTCCCCCAAATTGAATAGCGCGTGTTGATCAAAGTTGTGAAAAATTGGTCCAGCAGAGGCGGTTCCAGGCTCCTGTTTTGGGGAGGGTGTTATGAATGCGGTTTTACGGCGCATACTTCCTTCGTGGTTTGCAGTGCAATAAATGCGTCAGAAACAATTTCAATGCAATACACATCATATATACTGGGATTGTACATATTTTTGGGGCAGAGGCGCACTCAGGATAAAAAAATGGGAGGCGATACCAACCCTCAAATTAGGTCCAACTTCAAATTAGTAAGAAGATAAAAGCATTACGCGCATTGTGCCCCCCCCCCCATGTTTTGTCCTGGATCCGCCTATGCGCAATATATCAAATTTAACAAATTACAGCATATAATGCCCACATGTTACGTTCATGCCGTCCTAAACAATCACGAACAGCACATATTTTTTCCCCCAGAAAATCCCCCCATTTTACATTCCCTGAATACGGCTATGATTTTTTATTTTGTTTTTTGTCTTTATTATTCTTTATTATTAAGTATTATTGAGGTATTTATTTCCCAAAAAAATGAACCTGCATATGCAAAGTAACGCTTGCCAACCTCTTACACCAATATTGAAAGTGGTCAAAAATCGGTCATTTTCGGGTTGGGAAAAATCGGTTTGTTTTTCGGTCAGCATAGCTACAATGAAATTGGTATCGGTTTGGTCAAGTTTCAGGAAATTTCTGAAAATGGCATCACTAGTGCGTACCATAATGTTGATTGTTGACTGGAAAATATGGACTTATGGGTCCGCCCCCCCCCCCCCCCCCACTCAAAATTTCGTGGTGACGCGCCTGGTTCCTACGCCTATGTGGGTATATGAGGCGCTGAATCACGATGTGGCAAGTTTCAGCTTCTTAGATAGAAGTTACTGAGTCGTCACCACCGGCATTTCCGTGAGATCACGATGCAAGGCTTTCTTCTAAGCCAAAACGCTGCCACCGATTAACATTCGCCCTGGTGTGGGTCATTTTGACTCTCCCTGAGGTTTTTCGGGAATAGCGGGGAAAACGGCGGCGTACGGCGCCACCAAATTAGCATAGGTCTTCGGGCATCAATTATCCGCATATGGTGTATTTTCTACCTCGGGTCATCTCAGGTCAGGTCATCAGGTCACGTCGAGTGATATTACCTCCAAAAATAGTTGCAGTCGTGCCAAAGTCACGGGGTTGATCGAACGATTTGAAACTCACAGAAGTTAATCAGGGCATAAGTATCTTTTTTTTCCTTTTTTTCAGCATTCACAGTTTATCACATAACATTTGTAATTGCTCACAAACAAACAATCAGTGTATTAAAAACCATCCACGAGGTGGCTATTCTGGTTTCATGTCAGTGTTACAAATAATATACAAAATACGATAAAAACGAGTACACTTCACTACACTACATCGGTAAAATCACACTTCGCATAGCGGTCTTAAAACCATCCAATGAATGGGCGGCACAAGCTTGTGGTGGCAGGCGGTTCCAGACAACTACAGCCCGATACGAAAAAGCCTTCTGAGAGGCGGTCAATCTGCACTTGTGCAGGTGGAGGCTACCTCGATCAGAGGCGCGCGTCTCGCGTGTGGAAACAGCGGCACGTGGGGTGAACATAGCGCGTATCTCGGGTGGCGCTCCCTCCTCTCTGAGCGCCTTAAACACCTTTACGGCGTCGCGGCGCGCCACCAGGGTCTCGATCTTCGGCCATCCTAAAGAATTTAGAACCTGGGTTATATGATCATGCTTTTTGAGTCCTGTGACGATACGAGCGGCAAAGTTTATCAGTTTTTGGATTTTGACCAGTTGACCCTTGGTCGCCCCTCCCCACACGCACAGGCAGTACGTGATATGTGGGAACACGTACGCCTGAATTATAATTTTAAGGGCTTCTGAGGTGAAGTAATGCCGAACTTTGTACAGAGAGACGAGGATACCGTTACATTTTTTGGAGACACTCGAGACATGCGCGTCCCATGACAGACCACGGTCCACCACGACGCCGAGGATTTTGATGCTGGTCGAGGCCTGCACCTCGGAACCATTTAATTCAAACCGAAATTTTTCCGTTTTTGCCAAATTTTTCTTTGAGCCAACAAGCATGAAAGCAGTTTTCTTCGCGTTCATTTTGAGAGAGTTAGAATCAAACCAAGACTGGAGCTCACGCAAGGTGAGCTCCAGTCTAATTTTTAGCCCGGCGAGACCAGGTCCGTCAGGGGACGCGCAGTCAACGTGCACGGTGTCGTCAGCGTAGGAGATGAGGCGGCCATGGGTCAAATATCCATATAAATCGTTTGTGAACAAAATGAACAAGACTGGACCAATAATCGAGCCCTGGGGCACACCACAAGTCACGGGACAAGTCAACCGTCCACCACGCACCATCTGCCTTCGGCCGCTCAAATAACTCCTAAACCAGTCCACGTCATTTACACCATACCATGACAATTTTGTGAGGAGGAGGCCGTGGTCGACGCTGTCGAACGCCTTCGAGAGGTCCATCGTCGTTACCGACGATACAAGGCCTTCGTCGATGTTGGTGACCAGGCGCTCGACAGCGGCGAGCACGGCGTCCTCTGTTGAATGTCGAGATCTGTATGCATATTGGGATGAATACAGAAGCCCTGTGATGTTTAAAAACTCGGTCAGTTGTGTACAAATTACTTTTTCTAAAATTTTAGACAAAACACTAAGCAGAGAAATCGGTCTATAATCGGACGGAACGGCAGGGTCACGTGACTTTGGGATGGGAACAATACATGCAGTTTTCCAGCTATCGGGGAACAACGCCGATACAAACCAAGGCGTCACGCCAATCCTGCCCACACAACAGCACTGTCACACAGAATATCATTGTGGACGGAAGAGGACGCTATACGGTAAGAATTCTGAGCGAGCACATGGCTGAGCAGCGATATTATAACGCCTGTCCAGAATTACGCCATCGCCGATACAACATTACGCCACGACATTACGCTATTACGATTGCATCGTGTAATATCGCGCGCAGCTAGGCGAGGCATGATACCGCGTGCATTTCCTCGCCACAAGGCGCGGCGTGTGTACCGGTGCAGAATTGCCGCGGCACTTATCCAGCATGACGTCATCGGCTCATCATCGGCACAATAGCCAGTAGGATAAAACAGCGATGTGTTTATGCTAGAGAGAAAGTACATCACTCGCACGTATTTCTCACTTAAATTATATGCTATATGTTATATGTATGCCTGAAATATGCGTCACCAATCTGCGTTGTGTAGCATTACCTTCAATAACGAACATCAATTCAATTATTTAGAAAAGTGCCAAGCCGCCAACGACGTGTCGCCAAGTTGTCATGGCAACGACACGAACACAGAACGCATAAGCCCTGGACCAGCAAGTCCACCACCTCCACCGCTGAGTAAGTAGATATGAAATGGCCCCGGTTATGCATAATCACAGGCTTATGTTGAAAATGTCTCCCTTGCGTAATATAGCACTGGCCTATTCCAACTAGTCAATTTGTGCATAATATCAACGTATTTGCCTCTAACAAATGACCATCAAACTTAACAAGTATAGCATCCCTACC
>JAXIVJ010008432.1:0-22500 GCA_036785665.1 Chirona hameri
GATACCTATATTTAATATTATTGCATTACTAATGGTCTTCTCACATGATAATAACTAAATAATAAATGCATTTATGAATATATAATACATTAATTATTTAGTTGATATCATGAGATCATTAGCAATAATATAATATTTTAAAAAGGCCACAGTCAGTTGACTATTCACGTCGTTTCCCTCATTCCGTCGAATTGAAAAGTGTTGTCTGCAGCGGGATTCGAACTCGCGCTTGGCCATCGCTCGATTCTGCATGGGTTCACGAGATTCTTAATAGCTCGAAAACGAACCTCACGGCGTACACTTTGTGAACCCGGAAATAGAAAGAAAAAATGTTCACGCTTCATTTCTAGCTACTTTTTATTGTCGTATTGGTTGCATGTAAAAATAAAAAGCCGTGGGCCCGTAAAATGGCTTTTTAACATGGAACCCTATGGCCTAGTAGGAAAATGTACGCCGTGCTGCCATATGGACTTTGGACCCCCTGTTGATAGTGCTAGCACTATCAACCGTTCGCTTTGCAGAACCTAAGGCCCGTAGACAAACGATCACCCACCAATTTAAGGTAGGTATCTATTTAAATTTGGTGCATACATTATGTAAGAGATAGACAGGAGGTGATGTTTGTTACAGTATGAGAATAGTATCAAGGTTCAAAGCACACCTTTTGATATTAATGGGGTTTTACCACATCAACATCACCTATTTCTTAGTGCCTATCGTGCCTATTTATTTCATTTTGCCTATTTACAGATTTACACCAACAACTATGGAGCAGATCGAATTCTGTTAGAGAACGTTCAGCGCTGGGCCACCCGCCTGACGCCTCGCTTACCAGTAGTAGATATGCTTACCAGTAATAAATAGGATAAAGGCAAGGGAGCAGGGTGCTTGTTAGGGGCCTGGTTCCATCATTAAAGGCAAGCCATGAATAAAGGCCTGTTCCAGTGACTCCTCTAACCAGTGGCGTACCCAGGATTTACTCCAGGAGGGGGCAATTTTTGCTTGGGCATAAAAGTACCCCCACAAAAAAAACTCACTGGATTTGGCCCACTATATTTTAAAAAGGACATTTTCACATTTTTCTCTAAAAAAATAAAAAAACATTCATTTTTTTCGACCAAAGGGGCATGTACAGACCTTAGGGGGGGGGGCAATTGCCCATTTCCCCCCCCCCCCCCCCTTGTGTACACCTATGCCTCACCTCTAAGCTCCTCCAAACCAATCTCATCGTTCCTGTGGCTCATCCAAACCCTTGAAGCTCATCCAAGCTCGTCTCAAATCTCATCTAAACTCATCTGAAATGGGAAGATGGTTTTTCAGAGGAGGCTGGAGGAGGATATGGTAGATATTAGTGGTACAGTTCATTCATATGTAATTTGGATGCCTGATTTGTTAGCTTAGGTTGGGTGAGCTGGGTGTAGACAGGGTCTATTCTGTGCTCATTTCTTTGTAGGTTAGGACTAGCTGCCAGGATACTTTGTGGCCCAGTGTTGGTCAACAGGGTTGTGCTCCATGATGTAATTGACTCAAGTTGTCACCCTTTTGTACTTGACCCCTCACAGTTTGGGCAGGGTGGCAGCAGAGTGTCGAGCGCTGCCGGTAGGAGGTGCTAGATTTCTGTAGAAGGAGCAATTTGTCGCCTAACATTATCTGTTACTAATCTTGCACCTCTACTGATCTGATCCCGACCCCTGGCATTCCTTCCTTATCAGTTGTGAGGGGCTGCCCAAAAGACAGGAGTAACTTGAGTCAATTGCGCAATCGGGCACAACCCTGTTGGTCAAGTCTGTTTTTGAAAGAATTGGTGGACTCTGCATTTACAACTTCTTGTGGGAGTTCATTCCATGGTGTAACGACTATTTGCAAAAAACTGAGTCTTGATAAGTGAGTTGGCCTCCTCTTTACCAGCTTCTTGGTGTGTCCTCTTGTTCTTTTATCCTTGTTTAGTTCAAAGAACTGGTTGGGGTCCACGTTGGTTTTTCCTGTCAGGATCTTGTATGTTTTTTATCAGGTCGCCCCTCAGGAGTTGGGATCCTCTCTTCAATACTAAGTTGTTTGAGTTCTCTCAAGCATTCCTCATACATTATGTTTTATCTGTCCAACCATCTAAGTCGCTCTCCTCTACTTTTGCAAGTGCCCTGAAATCCTGTACCATGTATGGACCAGCTGCCTGTATACCATACTCCAGATGTGGCCTAACATATGTGGTATATAAAATCTTTAAGTTTTTCATATCCAGTCTATCAAATATCATCCTCAGTCTTTGAAGTGCTGATATTGCTTTGCTACCTGCCCTCTCGCAGTGTGTTGTTGGCTTGAGGTTGTCCGTTACATACACTCCAAGGTCTTTTTCCACTGTAGTTACTTTAAGTGTTCTTTGTAATTTTTTCTTTCTTTCATGACATATTTTGCTTTACTGTTTATAGCTCCACAATGCATTATCTGACACTTCAGAGGATTGAACTTGAGGAGCCACTCTTCAGACCACTTTCAGACCATGTTGACCATGTTTTTAGACCATGTTTTTGTTGTTACACATATGAGAAAGAGAGAGGACTGAATGTCAGTTGCTGGCACTAGGTCCAAAAAATCAATTTATTGGCACATATTTTTTTTTAATTCAAAGTGGGCGGAGCTTGTCATAGGCACTGACTGTACTTAAGGATAACAAATTGAGACAATTATTAACAACATTTCACTAAAAACACCTAGTCCCAATGGAAAATGGCCAGTCCCAAAAAAATAATCACACCATCCCCCTCGGTCACAACTCATACTCGTACTCCATCCCCCTCGGTCACTGTTTACATAAGTTTTTTGGGTTTGTTTTGGGAAAGATTGAAGATGCCATCATGTGGAAACAAATTACATCAATTTTTTTTTTTCTTAGGATAACCCTTTTAAATTTTCAAGTTTATATTTTGTAAGTAAATAAAACTAATTTTGGAATGTAATTACATTAAATTATTATGAAAAAGTATTTTATATAAAAAAAAACCATGCTGTTACTGCATCAATATTTTGATACAGTGATTTGAATTTGAGTTTTAAAAAAATTGATACAGGTGAGCCAAGGGATAACAAAATTGATGCACTTATAAAGCAATATTGCATCAATTTCCAGGATCATTATTGAACATCTAGGTGGCTGAAACTGTATTATGAGCCACATAGGTGGCTGAAACTGTATTATGAGCCACAATGCACAGATGCATGTGCCATTCATCCCATCACTGTTATCCAGTGCTTCATAATTGCTGTTTGTAAATCGGTCATTTTCCCCAATACCATTTCTATTGGGCTGGATCAAAATATTGACATGTCAAAAAAAATTATTATTGGGGCTTGGGCTTAATTATTTGGGGCTTGTGCCAGCAACTGATATGTAGGTTGAAGTGGTGCAAATAAATTTAATTTTATTTCGTTTTCCCCATGGGTACTTAAAAATTGAGTATCAAAATTCAAAATTGGGTATCTTATTTGTTATGGGTTTGGTCACTGTGTTCGTCATCAGCACTGTCTACTTGAAATGTTTGCACACAGCTGATGCATCCAAAACTGTTCCTGTGACGGCGCAAATCAGCGCTCCTCCTCTAAACTAATCTCATCTTTTTTGGAGGAGCCACAGGAACAGACCCAAAGTAAGTATGGATAGCAATCATACAAGATTTAGCGACCATAGAGCGGTATTATATGTTGTTTTGTAGTACGGGAAACAGCCTACCACAGGGACGTTCCTACATATATGGGCACACATTACCAGGCATGATGTCCAACGGTGGAACCAATATGTCATAAGTGTTTGTGAGAGCTTCCTGAATGCATTTAAACTTAATTTGGTTCATCCCACAATCACAGGAAGGCGAGAAACCATGCGACGGGGCGGCCATCTGAGCGTTGCGTCCTACCACGGGGCGGGCGGTATACTAGGTGTTGTTTTCGTAGTACGGGAAACGGCAGCGTCTGCGCGTGGTCGCGGATAACAATAGCAAGTGGGCAGAGTTACCTATCCATACTTACTTTATCTATGGGCAAGCCCTACCCTGAGGCCTGTACGACTTCGCCTTCTGGGTCTGCCATCCTTTTACTACAGAGAAGACATGGGGATACCATCTTGCGCTGCTTCATGGAGAAGATATATCTGCTGGTATCTTTGTCTCCCCAGCATTATCAGCACAACCCGCAGACATGCATTGAAGTTACAGAAACTGCAAGCAGGGTCACAGGTCTGTTGCAACACATTTGCTGCCAGGGCCATAAATGACTGGAACTCACTACCTGCCTCTGTGGTCTCCTCTCCATCGCTCAACCTGTTTAAGGCCAATCTAGATGAACACTGAGCTCCTTGTATGTATGATATGCCCAGTAGCCAGTCTGCAAAACATGGCAGGTTTCGACGAGCTCTCGTCTGGGCAGGGTTGGCACCAACACATCAAAATTGTGGCAGCTTATGCAATTTTGGGGCAGAAATTGCTGTCCGGGGCAGCAGTAAGATTAATCATGGCAACTCACCCCATTTCGAACCAATGTACAATAGATAAAATGTGATTCTGTTGACGACCCCCCCCCCCCCCACACCCCAGTCAACATTTGGCTGAGGAGCGAAATTTGATCCGGCAAATATTTGGGCTGCCCCAAATATCTTGTCGACGTTCCTGCCACGTTTTGCAGACTGGCCCAGAGGCGTACCGAGCATACCGTCATTCAGGGCCCTTTGGACCCGAGGCCGAGGCGCCCATTCAAAGCTGGCGCCCCTCCGATCAGTGACGTCGCCCCTCCGGCTAGTGACGTCGCCACTCCAGCCAGTGAGGACACTCCCCGGCCAGTGACGGCGCTCTTGCGGCCAGTGACGGCGCCCCCTGCCATAGACGGCGCTCCTCCGACTAGTGACGGCGCCCCCACCGGCAAATGACCCTCCGGCCAGTGACGGCGCCCGGCCAGTGAAGGCGTCCCTCCGACCAGTGAGGGAGCTCTTGCGGCCAGTGATGTCACCCCTCCGGCCAGTGATGCCTTTTTACGCCATCGTGTTTGTCTCGTCAAGGCGCTTTTAATTCAAAATAGTAGAAGGATGAGAAACATGTTAACATGTTTTTCAGAATTCGAAGATTTCCACATGTTTTTCAGAATTCGAAGGTTTCCACATGTTTTTCAGAATTCGAAGGTTTCCACATGTTTTTCAGAATTCGAAGATTTCCACTGGGGGGGGGGGGGGGGGGGGGGGTCGGTCGGTCGGTCGCTCAGGAAAGTACAGGCTGTTTGTCCGGATGTGTGTCCAGACGAGATCTCTTTTTTTCTCTTCTTTTTCATTATTTATTGTACACATACACCGTCCGTGCCACCACATGAACATTAACATCTCGAAACATCTCGTAACACAGCACATCTCCGATACGACAACTGCCCTGGACAGCCTCTGCACCCCTCTCTCTTTCCCTGTCTAATATCTAGTACCTATCTTCTGCCTCTCCCCTATCTACTGCCATGGCCTTGCGGATTCAAGTTTAGGAACTGCTTTAGTGGTTCCCACTTCTTTATGAATACTGGAAATGAGCTATTCATATATGCTGCAAGTTTCTCAGTCTGAAAATCTTGACTGATTCGAGCTGCGAATTGTTTAACACTTAAATCCGTCTGCTGCTGGATTATTGATTTCCCCCACAATAATGGCATGTCTCCAAAGCCGCCCGCTATCATGGAATCCTAACATTAAGTGTTTTTCTTCCAAAACCGCTCTTGGCTGTACGCATGTATGGCTGTTTAACCAATCTTCAACTAAACTCCAAAATCTTTTTACAATCGTGCACGACCAAAATCTGTGACGTAGCGTTTCTGGGCTCCTTTTACATCTGTCACAGCAATCAATCTCCCATTTTATTAAGCAGCTTATTTGTTACCGCTGTAAACGTAATAATTGTGTTGTGCATTGCCCAGTAGTAGGAGGAGCTAGTTGCAAAGCGGACTGCTTGATATGTTTCTGGCCAATTTATTTCACCATACTGTTCAATCCATTTGTTCTCCCAATGTTTAATAGTATTTCTGCACTGCGTTAAGCGATTATAAATATGTTTCGTGCCTTTCTTTCCTCCCAGAAGATATCTGATTTGTTCTGCAATTATTGGCGCCTCAATTTTGTCTTTGGACATTACGTATGCTCCAGGTAAGCTATTTAAAAGGCCGGCATAATCCAGGAATGTCCCAGGCAGGTTATATACATGTTTCGCTTCAGCAAAAGTCATTATATCCCCGGAGGATGCTCGTAAATCATTGAAGTGCAAAAGCCCTCTGTGCACCCACTGGCCGATCTCATCAGTTTTGTATTTCGTATAGTCGGATTTCCACAAAGAGATACTACCCATAGTCAGGTCTTCTAACTTAAATGTGCTAACGAAAGTACCCCAGCTGTAGGTAACTTCCTTCCAAAATATATTACTTATTTTATTGCTAAGATACTTCATGAAACTACTGCCTTTATCCCAAACGAAATTAGTCTCCCCAACAGATAGTACATGCCTGGCAATAACTTTCCAGGGGTGGTCGTGATGAGAGCCCTCTTCACCCACGTTATTTTCAGTGCGGTGATGACAAACCTCAGGTCTGTCATGCACTGACCACCTAACGCATATGGTAATGTCAAAACTTCTTTTCTGATTTTGTTTCTCTTCCCGTTCCAAACAAATCTTTGCATCATGGTTTCTAACCGGGAAATCATCTCTTCCTTTGGCTGAGGCAGTGTAGTGAGGATATGTGTTAGTTTTGACAGCACCAGTGATTTAAGCACAGTAATTTTCCCTGTGATAGTTAGCTGTCGCTTCTTCCATTGACTGAGCAATCTTTCTATTCCATCTATTTTTGTCTCGTAGTTGAGCATCGTAATGTCAGCAAGTCTATTGCTAAATATTATGCCCAAAATCTTAACGTTATCCTTCATTGTCAAAGGTATGCACACATCTTCACATGTCTGCCGTCTCGAGTCTTCAACACCAATCCTCATCGCTGTCGTTTTTTCAATGTTTGGTTTTAAACCTGAGAATTTAGCAAAGGTGCCGAGCTTCGCGAACAGCTGGCGTGTTGAATTTGGACTACCGTCTAACAGGCACAGTACATCGTCGGCATATGCCGACAGTTTGACTTCATTTGTACCTATTTTGATGCCTTTGATATTTTGATTGGTTCTAATTTTATCCAACAAGTATTCTAGTGCAATAATGAATAGGTAACCACTAACTGGATCGCCCTGACGTGCAGATCTGCTTAGACGTATTGGTTCTGAAATATGACCGTTATACGTCAGACGGGAGAAAGATTCATTATATAAGGTGTTAAACCAGTCTACGATATTCTGGGGAAAACCTCTAGCTAAAAGAGACGCCCTTATCCAACTCCATTCAATTGCATTAAAAGCGTTATCCATGTCCACGGACACAAATAACCCTTGCGATCCTGTCTCGTTTACGCTGTGAATAACATCGTATGCAAGCCTTGTTGCACTCCCTATGAACCTGCCTGGTACAAAGCCTGTTTGCTCCGGTCCTATAATCGAAGGCAATACTCCTTTTAGACGTTGTGCTATTGCTGCCGATATTATCTTATAACCAGTGTTAAGCAGGGTGATTGGCCTGTAGCTTTTTATAACGTCTCTAGGTTTACCGGCCTTTGGTATCAGTATCAAAACACCTTCACGCAACGTTAGTGGAAGTGTTTGTTGACTTAGACTTTCTTGACACATTCTATAAAAACAATGCTTGATGTATGTCCACAGCACCTTATAAACTCCGGCTGAAAACCAGAGCTTCCAGGAGACTTGTTACCCTTCATTGCATTCAAACTTTGCTCTAACTCTGCCATTTCTATCGGGCGCTCTAGTTTGGTGTGTTCCTGTTCGGACAGCTGTTTCAGGTCGCTTGCCTTGAGGTAAGTCTCTGTATTGCGGTCAATTTCATTACTTTGAGAGAAAAAACGTCCCGATAATGCTCGACAAAACACTGCATGATCTCCTTTTGCGAGTAAATCATTCTCCCGTCTACCTTTAAGAATGCAATTAATCTACTCATATAGTTACGTTTCTCCAAGCCAAGAAAATATTTATTGCTTCGTTCTCCTTTCTCATACCACAAACATCTTGAGCGAATTATACTACCTTCGATTTTCTCGGCGCGATACCCTTCAAACTCTCTTTTTTTTTGTCCTTCAGAAATTGCTGTTTTACCATGTTCTGTGGATTCTGGTCGACCTCTGCTTCTAATTGTTGTATATCCCTAGCTAAGTTCCTCTCGAATGTCAATTTATTTTTACGTTGGCTAATTGAGTAAGAAATTGTATGCATCCGTAAATTCAATATCAAGGCTTCCCAAAACAAGGAGTGTGAAACATTGAACTGAGCTGTCTGTCCAAGGTCTTCCATAAGAAACTCCCGCGTATATACAGGAAGAGAGTAAAGCTCCAGTGTATCGAACACCGTTTCTCTCATAAGTGATACATACTCTTCATCTTTAAGCAGAGATACATTGAATTTAAACCAACCCTTCCCTCTACTATGCTGATTTATGACGGCATCGATACGCACCGCTGAGTGATCGGTGCGGTATCCGGACACGATATCAGCTCTCTGAACATTACCGAAAATATTTGAAGACACTTAAGGCTGAAACACAGTCTTCGCGCAGTGTCTGCATGCACGCATTGCACGCAACGCCCGCACCCCAAATCGCATGTACCTGCAGGCTCCGCCCGCACCCACCTGCGTGCAGTGTCTGCACGCATCGTCTACACGCACTGCGCGCAACGTCTGCACGCACTGCGCGTAGCCGCCTGCAGTCACCGCACTGACGGCAAATTCAATTCGCAGATAAAAACAAGACTTATAATGTAATTTGTAAAGCTTCAACTTATTCAAACTAAACTCACCACATGCCAAGGAAACAAATGTCATTTGCTCGATAATAATTCACATTTACTTGACAACTAGATTGCCTATCCGTGCTTAATAACAGCATGGATGTAATCACGGTTCAAATAGTACAACTACCATTTCAAACTTGTTGTACGCACTGGACGCACATACAGACCATGCAACGTTGAACTGATAAGCTAATACGCCGTTCTCCACCAGCACACTTCTAACAAATACACACGAGGAACATCAGTGTATGAGGAATGTATATTATATACAGCATTGCTTCACAGCGCTCGAATGGTTACCCCTTTGGTCACCAGAATGACTCGTTATCCCAGACTGAAATTAATGAATATTAATTGCACGTTCCGCAGAAAAGGTGCCGTACAAGACGTCTTTTCAACTCGTAAACTGTAGCACAAAGCAGGGGCGTAGCTTCTCCAGAAAAGTTTTGGGGACTGAGCTGGGAAAAATCGCTTAAAGTATTATCCAAACTCACAAAATAAAAATTTCGCCCCGAATTTGACCCACTTCCTCGCCCAAGTGGGAGGGGGGCTGAAGTACTACCCCCCCCCCCCCCCCCCCACTGAATAGGATTCTACACCCCTGGCACCAAGCCAAGCATTTTTCTATAATCATTTATTTCGATGCTCGTTGCGATAATGTAATGCCATTCGCTTTGAAATTCAATGTGAATTGAAAAGGGCAGGACTAATATGCGGCTACCGCTGTCGCTTGCTGGTGACAAGATCAGCATCTATGGGGTGGGGGGGGGGGGGGGGGGGACCACTGCTGCCGCTGGAAGGTCCTCGCAGGCGGACATTGGGTCCGACGCTGGGTCTGCAGCGAAACGCGTTCGCCGCCTCGCGCGCGTCGGCCGCAGATAGGGTGAAGCCCATTGAGATCGCCCACGATGATGCCGTCGTTGCCCGCTGGTAGGGCGCCTGGATCGAAGTGGTCATCCCGATCTTCGTCCTCCGTCTGGCGAATCGGGGGCTGGTAGGCTTGCAGGCTCGTGGATATTCTGAAACAAAGATAACATAAATCATGTTAAAATACAAAGCGCCCTTACAGTGGGCCCAACCTGGATGAATGAATCAAAGGTACATTACACTGGTCATGATGACGGCCCATGATATATTACTCCCACGATTTATTTCAATGTTGGAAAAAATGAGGAAAATTGCATGCTTTATGTTAAAATAATGGCAATAACAAATAATGGATAATGGCCAATCAAAAGATTTAAATGGAACGGTAAAACAATTACGAGAAAAGACGAAACATGACACTCATGACCAAATCATGCAATGTTCTGCCAAATGAATTTAACTGTGGGAAATGACACAATAACAGTGTGATCAAACTCTGTCTTGAGACATACATGTTAAACCGGAACCCTGCCAAATGCAGCAATGCGACAAATCATACTACAACACAAGAAAACATGCTTCATCATGGCCAATGGCCATGCTGTGAAAAGGGCTGCCCAACCCAGGGGCGGATCCAGAAAATATTCAAGGGGGGAGGGGTCATCAATTGCAGTGGTGCCCCAACCTATACCCAAATCTGAAAACTCAATGGATTTGGTCCACTATATTTTGAGGGTGCCCCTATTTCAGTTTTTTTTTACAACGTTGGCTATAGGTATTTGCAATATCAGTCGTACCCTTGCTATCCTTTAAAGTTCCGCAGATGGTGCTAAAATATATTATTTGTACAGTCAAGGGCGGCTTCGGACGGCTGATTAAGAATTGACCAAGAGGGAAGTCGAGGTTCGTGACCAGGGGGGGGGAGGTGAGCCGTTTTTTTACAAGCAGTAAATCTTATGCATGCGATGAAGTATTATTGCTTTTGAGCGGGTTGGAGAACGAATTTTTGCTATTGGAACCAGCATGCAGGGTCAAAACGATGAAATATGTCTGGAGCAAAAGGTGGTGTCAAAAGACATGTTGCCCCCCCCCCCATTTAAGGCCAAAGGTGGACCCTGGCCCCCTCAATACACACGAATTTTACACACAAATCAGCTAAACGTTAACAGACCGTAAAAATGCCATATTTTCAGAAAAATTCAATCAAAAAACCTCAAAAGATAGTAAATGGCAAGGGCTACAACATGGCTACCTTGGATTTGTGGAAATTTGTTTTTTTATCCCATTTTTACGTTATTTTAAATGACCACAAAATATTTTAATTTATTTTCAAATATATTGAAAAAACGGAATATATGTCATTGAACCACATATGGGCAACTACTGCATACGGCAGAGCGATCTACAGATCGGCAGGGTCCTCTTATCGGCAGGGCCGGTTAGCCTGGAGCGCCTGCTAGACGTGGTCGGCGCAGTCATAATGAGCGGTAATGTGCTGTACTCTGACCCACCTGGTGCAATGTTTTCTTGGGTTTAAAAATGGTAATTTGATAAGTCTGATGCGGTTTTGAATGGGGGGGGGGTGGTAGAACAAAACAATTTAACAATATTCCTCTCAGGAGAGTGTGTGCTGCAATATTTGTCAGCCAGTGGCGTCGCCGACGGGAGGGTCGGGGGAAGTCTGGGCAAACTCCCCCCACTTTTAGAAGGCGGGGGACCTTTTACGGGAAAAATTAAAAATTAATCGTAAAAATTGCCTTTGCAGTGCAGTCAAAATCCAGCCATCTGGTGTCAAAAACTGGAAAATTTCGCAATTGCTTATATAAATTTGGAAAATGGGAAAAATAATTGCATTAAGTGTCTGGCAGAGGCTCTCCTTGGCGGGAATTGCTGGCCCCAGTGCCCATTCCCTTCATAAAATATTCACTTTTAAGTTTCAAGCAGGCTACATGTTTAGCTAGTTTGCCGAGTACCGAAAAAGGCGCCGCGAACTGAAAGGCGAGGAGATCGGCCCCCGGAAGCTGCTCCAGCGGTGCACAATTTGCTGGACCGAAGCGCTAATAGTGGAAACAGGCCAGGACCATCTCATCAAGCCATCTCACTTCACGGTCTGGTTCCAATATTAACATTTCGTTTTCCAGGACGTAAAATTAAAATTTTCACGCCGCTTCGCGGCGTCTCATCGGTAGTCATCGTCATAACGAAGTCATAGTCATCACCATCGGTTCGTCGTAACGCTGTATTGAATGAATCGCATTTTTAGTTTATTATCCGAGCTACAAGGCCCACCGCCTATATGTCTGGGGTTTATCAGGCAACACCGTAAAAATTTCGCGCCACTTCGCGGCGCTAACTAACAAGTGCATACCTACCTACTATAACATGAAAATCCATATAAAAAATGCTGCAAAGGCTTAAATACACGTATCAAAATGGGGGTACATTTTTCGTCATTTCAGCCGCCCCCACACTCAAAAGCCGACCCCACCGGTTGTCAGCTAAGATATGTTTTCTCTCCTGTACGTAACAATACAAATTAGTAATGCGCTCAGTACAATGCCTACTGAGGGTCCTGGTCCAATCCAGCCCATCAAAAGTAGACGAAGAAAAATTGTTAAAAAGGGGGCCTCACAAAATAAAGTGGCCGAAATCCGTAGAGTTTTTCATATCCAGGGGTATTTTTTGGGGGGTGGGGGGCCTCTCAAAGGGGCTTATCCCCCCCCCCTTTCTGAAGGTCTGGCTGCGCCCCTGAATTACATAGTGATCATCTCAATTTTATATCTTGTGGGTAATAACATTATTCAATTCACATGTGTAAACCATAGGTCAAATATGACAATTAATTTCAGCATATTTACTTACATCATTGCTGTGAGCTGCCAAGCTGCGGCGTTTTTGTCTTGTAACAAATCCACTGCTTGGATGAACAAGAAGTACAAGAACGATAGTAACTTCAGCTAGATTTTGGAAGATAGCAACGATAATAACATTAATAAATCACCTGTACAGTCACAAATCACCGCTATTCGTTCACACATCCTCCACTCCAAGGCCCTATAAGAAGGTAGCGTCACCAGGCGATTTGTTTACATTCTGCACCGACCGCTGTGTGACGTCACTGGGCGTCTCTTCGCCCGCGTCCCGCTTGTGGAGCCAAGTATCGGTCGGCCGCCAAATCTAGTTCGTGGGATGTAATTTGGTGTGGTACACCCGTACTTCAACAAACTGTAGTCATTCGATATCTGTGATACATTTTTTTTTACGAATCATCAAGCTACGGTTCATTTAATCAGCTGTCCATATTCCGACACAAGAAGAGCGAATATGTATTTTGCAACACTGCTCAAGGTGGCCAGCACGTCTCGCATAGTTTACCGACGGGTTGTGACACCCCTCCGAGTGCCATGACAGACTGGGATCTTTCTCAGACAGACAGAGACAGTATTTAGCTACGGTAAACAGAGCTTGCGTCAAGCCAGCAGCAGACAGCAGCAGGGCAGAGTGCGGCTCTCGCCTCCGCCCTCAGTGGCACACAGCGGCAGACAGTCACACACAGAGGCAGACAGTCACGCAGTGGCACAAAGCAGTAGACAGAGGCAGGTCTGAGTGCCGCTCTCGCCCCCCCCCCCCACTCCCACCCGACAGCGGCACAAAGCAACATACTGTGGCACACACGGCACGGCATTGTCGTTATCGCCCCCTACCTCGATGCCAACAGCGGTAGACCAGACAGGCGAGAGTGCCAATATCGCCACATCCTTCGGCGGCGGACAGCGACATGCCAGAATACAACTCTCGTTCGTTCGTTCGTTACTCCCTCCGGCTCGCATCCCGGGTGTAGCCATTGCAGCTCAGTTGGGCGCGGAATCCGGCGGCCAAGGCCGCCACCACACCATCATCGCGCAGGGTAGTCGGGTCCGGGTGGATGACGCCCAGGTGCCGGAGGCGAGCTCTGACCAGGGCGGGGCACCGCTGCAGCACGTGCCGCGGTGTGTCAGCCTCTTCTCTGCATAGCCGGCACAGGGCGGCGGGACATCCCTCGGCGCTGCCCTGCCCTCAGCCGAGCCTAGGTCGGCGGCCGATCCGGTGGAGGTACTGCTCCGAGCCGCTCCAGTGCCCGGCTCGGAGCTGCCGGATGTCCACCGTAGCGAGACGGTCGCCGTCGCCGCCCGGGCCCCGCTGGCGGGTTTCATGATCCTTGTACCGCCCGCCAGGCCATGATCGCTGCCAGGTGGAGGTGGCGGATCGGGAGACGGCCTTCTGGGTGGTGGCGACGTCGATGGGCGTGTATTGTTGGAGGAGGGCGCTGGCCTCCTTTGCGAAGACGTCCGCTCACTCTCGCCAGCGGCGGCGGCCGGGCTACGGAAGGACAGCGGCGGGGCGGCGGAAGACGACGCCATGGCAGCGACAGGGCAGCGGCAGGGCGGCGGAAGAAGACGCCAGGACAGCGGTCTGTATGCGGTCGCGCAGCGGCCGTTTAGCGACAGATGGTGACAGGTCAGCAATGACTTGGAGCTCCGCCAGATCACTCGGAGCTCCAGCTGTGCTGGCGAACCTGGTTCGCTGCTCTTTCCTGTGCCTTGATCATCTGCGCGAGCGGCATTCAACTACCTGAGCCGCAGGTGGAGGCGACACTGCCACCTGAGTCCGGCACGCCTCCACTGCCACCAGAGTCCGGTACGCCTCCACTGCCTCCAGAGTCCAGCACGCCTCCACTGCCGAAGGAGTCCAGCACGCCTCCACTGCCACCAGAGTCCGGCACGCATCCACTGCCACCAGAGTCCGGCACGCCTCCACTGCCTCCAGAGTCCAGCACGCCTCCACTGCCGATGGAGTCCAGCACGCCTCCACTGGCACCAGAGTCCGGCACGCATCCACTGCCACCAGAGTCCGGCACGCCTCCACTGCCTCCAGAGTCCGGCACGCCTCCACTGCCGACGGAGTCCAGCACGCCTCAACTGCCACCAGAGTCTGGCACGCATCCACTGCCACCAGAGTCCGGCACGCCTCCACTGCCTCCAGAGTCCAGCACGCCTCCACTGGCACCGGAGTCCGGTACGCCTCCACTGCCTCCAGAGTCCGGTACGCCTCCACTGCCACCAGAGTCCGGTACGCCTCCACTGCCACCAGAGTCCGGCACGCCTCCACTGCCGACGGAGCCCAGCACGCCTCCACTGCAGACGGAGTCCAGCACGCCTCCACTGTCTACGGAGTCCAGCACGCCTCCACTGCCTACGGAGTCCAGCACGCCTCCACTGCCACCTGAGTCCGGCCACGACTCCACTGCGACCAGAGACCGGCACGCCTCCACTGACACCAGAGTCCGGCACGCCTCCACTGAGTTGTCTGTCTTCCTGTAGATATGCAACACATTGGTAAATAAATGCAGGGATGTAGCTATATGCACTAATTTAAATATGGTGTGACAAAACATATCACCTTTCTTTGCACCTCCAATTATAGGCTATTAAACTGCATCAAATTTGTATTGTGTGTGACACAAGCAAATATTTATTGAATTGGCAAAGACCAATCTCTTCCAAGACAATCAATACATATTACACACTATGTCAAAATTCCCTCGCCCTACTGGAGGTTTTTCACCTTCGCCCTACAGGGGGTCCTAAAAAGACCCCCGGTTAACTTCCAAACCAAGCAACATAGAGCAACGCGGTAAGAACCAACATGTTGCCCGTCATGTTTGGAATCTAATGGTATGCATTTTTTAGGTTTCGGGTCAACGAGTGACCTTCCAGGTCAAGTGAATGACCTTGATCGACCACGTCCAGAACAGCGATTTTGCTCAGTCAGAAAACCTCAAAATTAAAAATTGGTAAATGTAAATAAAAATGAATGTTCCTAGACCAGTTTTGTCTCAGAAATACAGAAAAGATAATAATTTGTTCGTATCTGGTAAAAAAAGTCAAAAAAGTTATTACAAAAATTACGTCATGAGTTTCGTACACTTATGGAGCCATCACTCAGTCAAAAATAGAAATATTGCTTTGAAATTTGGTTTGGGTATTGTCCATACTTAGTTCTCTCACATATATTCCGGTTTTTCTAACATCTTTGACAATTTTGATTTGTGGTGATTTGAAGAGAAAAATCATTTAATTTTTATTTTAGGGGTCAAAACACCAAAAAATTCGGAAATCCGAGATTGCCATTTTAAAGAGAATTACATTTTATATCTTTGGTTTGGTGAATTGCGTTTGCAATTTGCTTCAAAACTCTTGTTTTCTACGATTTTTCAAATATTTATCGTTTTTCCACCAACATGACGTCATCAAAACATGATTATCTCCCAATCTACTTAACCAATTTCAATTAAATTTGTATAGAATACGTATAATTGTTGTAAACTCAGCCACTGAAAATTTCAGCAAGATAAAACTCAGCATGTGTAAAAATTTATTCAAAGAAAAACCTCAGGGGGGGGGGGGACAGTCAGCCCCCCCCCCCTAGGGCGAGGGTTAATATATGCATCAGAACCACATAGATATGCACCAGACAATCGGCTCAATCTTTCAATTATATAACTAAATTTGACATCTATGATCCTAGCATTCTGCTGCCTTGATGCTAAGTGGTAGATGGTACACAGGAAACATTGAACAACTTACAAGTACTAACTGTACATTAATTAATGCAAATATTAATACAAAGTAGTGTGTAAAATAAGCATGACAAACAATGGTAAAGGTACCTTATATATGCAGGCAATAATTAACCAAGCACCCAAGCAAGTACTTAAAAGAATGGAAGATGCAAACTATTTTACTGATGCTGATGCCACAAGTGTAATACCTTGAGATGGATGCTGGAAGATTTTTTAGAAGGGATTGCATCAAATCTGAGCTTTGGTTTGGTGTCAGGAACTAAAGTGATCTTTATTATATGATGCATCATAATCTTCCTCCACAAAGTGCCCAGAGCAGACATAATAATTTTCGCCATTAAACAGGTCTGCCCTTGTGCACCCATGCTGCCCAGATCATCTTCTCTTTAGGAAAGCGAAAGAAAGTGAGATCCATTTCCTTGCGCTTATGCTTCTTGCCAGTCCACGATCCACAGGTTGACATAGCACAATGTGACGGCATGTTTAACTTGTGGACTGTGGTGTAATCTGAAAAGGGACAAAAAATGCATCCGCAATTACAATTTAGATACACTAGACACAACCATAATTATCAATATCTTAAGGATAAACAACCTACTATCAAGTATCCATTCAAGGGTTTCCACTTTCCATCCATCACAGCTAGTAACCTACCTACCTATTGTCTTCATAAGACTGGGAAACCAATCTGGTAGATACCTATAGATTGTACAGAAATTGAACAGAAAGCATTGGCCAGGTATTATATATATATATATATATATATATATATATATATATATATATATATATATATATATATATATATATATATATATATATATATATATATATATATATATATAAACTAGTGAGTGCATCTTGTGAAAAGTTAGAGTATGGTCAAACATTAAGATAAGTCGAACCATGGTGATAAATGTACCAATCTCTTTCACATCCTGACCCACATCACATTAGTCTTCGGTTCGGGAGGCACCTAAACTAGTTTTGTCAAAAGGCACCATCGAAGTTAAGTTCCGGGAGCCAGGATCGTTAAATTACTGTTGAATCATTCCTGTCAGATATAAGTAACTTTCAGGATCACATTAAAAAAACAGCACCTAAATAAACCATCGCCCAAAGTCCTAGCCAAACCCTACCCAGATTACCACAATCTTACGTATGGCCGCCGTTTTGTTTACGTTTTGAGACTCCCGGCGCTCGGCCCAAGTGACGCCCAGTGACGTCACTCAAGGGTCGCGGCTAGCAAATCGGGCTTCCCTATGGCCCACAACACAGGTGAGACCCCCCTGCTCCACTCCCAAACAAAACTCCGCTTTCAAGATGGCTGCCGAAGATGGTGGCGCCACCATACGCAGCGCACGATGCGCGAAAGTTGAAGTCGAGTCTACTGACACGCAGTGGCGCTGCGCACGCTGCGGACGGCTGCGGGCCAGACTGCAGGTACTGCGCGCAGACGATGCGGGCGGTGCGGGTACTGGGTGCGCACAATGCGCGTTGGGCTGCGATTCTGGATGCCCACGATGCGCACAGTGCATGCAGGCACTGCGTGCGTGAAACTAATGTATTTGAATAGGCACCCGCATCCACTTCGCGCAGCTGCGCGAAGACTGTGTTTCAGCCTTTAGACATAATCTAAACGAGCTTGTTTCACATTTGGACTAATTTTTTCCACGTATGTCTTTTCCTATCTTGATTCAGTTCTCTAAAAGAGTCCTTAAGCTCGTGTATTTCCATTAACTGTTTTAATTCGCCTCTTGCTCCCACATTATTCTCTCTGCCATAGTTGAAGGTATCAAGCTGTTGATTTAGGGCAATATTTAAATCACCGCACATTATAACTGGTAGAGATTCATCACATTCTGTCATTTCATTTATCATCTTTGACAACTCCTTATAAAAAGTAGGATTGTCCTCATTTGGCCCATAGACTGAAATAAGCAAGACCTCAAAAGTTTTGTTAATCATCGCTTTAATCAAAATAACGTTTCCAATATCGTCATGCTTTACCCTCAAAATATCAAGCTGTACTCTTTGATTAGGTAAGATTGCGACTCCTCTAGAATTGTTAGTCCCCGTGGAAATAAACAGGTCTCTTCCCCAGCAATTTCTGAAAGACTTCAATTTATGGCTATTGCAATGAATATCCTGCAGCATAATGATATCAGCATCAGAACTTCTCAGATAGTTTAACACTTCTTTTCTCTTCTTGAATTGCCCAAGGCCACGGCAGTTCATTGAAAATATCTTAACGATAGACATGACCGAAATCTACACGCCAATTCGCAAGAACATGCGACGCACGCGATTTGACGTCTAAGCCAGAAACAAAGGCGTCAACAACTGCAGTTATAAGACCCAAGCCCCTTCCATTCAGTGTTATCCCATGGCAGCTATCTTGCATTACCCTAAAGTCCCAGGTCATGCGCACTAGTCTATCACTGGGTGGTACCAGACACCAACCAATCACACTCCAGGTCTCGTGACATCCCATCACGTGACCCACTCGTCCGGAACGCAGCCGCAACGGCACAGCCGGAGGCAGCGTAAGCCAGCCCGGCCGGGGCGGCAGAAGTGTGACCTGTGCACACAACTTAGTATAACGGCACGCGCGAAGTTCGTAGCTGACTGCACAACACATTTGATACCCAAGACCGACAATAAATAAACGGACCACGTACCACTAGCTCCCCCACACTACAACGCTCAAGTAATACACATGCCCGTATATTGCGTCTCCGTAAACGTGTTTCAGACTACACGGAACTGAGTAAACATATTCTGAGACAAGACACATCTGCCGCTGTCAGATCAACCCACATGAACCCCACACGAAATAACAGCTTCGCTCATCACCCTATAGTGGCGCCGTTACGTCACTTCACTCAGCATTGCTATCGCGCAGCACTAGTCGCTAGACGCCTGCCCACGTCGGCCAATGAGTTCGCCTTGTAACTCACACCGAACTGCTGTTCTTTATAGAACACGTCCCCACCCCGTGTATACACAGTGTATATACGGCTAGACTTCTTGAGCTCGAGAAGTTTGATATACGTCTGCTGTCTATTCTGGCTCAACGACTCGTTGACAAACAAGGACAGCCGGGACGCTCACCTATAGGAGGGATTCTGCGGTCATAGATCTGCTGGCGGACGGACGAGGGGCCGCCTCTCGTGAAGCGGCACTTCGTGAAGCGGCACCACCAGTTCGGCTCGGCGGCCGGAGGGTGCGGACGTGCGTGACCGGTCCCGCCCCGCGGTATGGCGCTACGCTGAGTGAGGCGGCGGCCTGGCCCGGCCAGACGAGATCTTTGGCCACCTCTGCAGGTCGACGCTGCGGTTATTGGTTCGGAAGATAACCAGGGGGATCCCCCCCCCCACACCCAATGGCGTTTGGCTGAGTCCCCAGCCAATGACGGGTTGTTAATACTCGTACATTGTCAAAGCCTTGTACTCCTCTCAGACGTTACTAGCATACACTGCAAAACAGTGAGAACTTTAACTGGTCTTCCTTCGAGAGCCTCACCGGCGCTCGACCGGCAGACCACCTCTACCACCACAGGACCCTCTAAAGGACAGCAGAGGGCCCTCTACAGATAAGTTGGGACACTGCAGATCGACAGGGCCCCTAAATGCTGGAAGAGGGCCCTCTTCAGGTCGACAGGGCCCTCAACATGTCGGCAGGACCCTCTACATGTCGGCAGGACCCTCTACAGGTCGGCAGGGCCCTCTAAATGCCGGCAGAGTCCCTCTGCAGATTGGCAGGGCGATCTACAGATCAGCAGGGCCCTCTAAAGGCCGGCAGGGCCCTATAAAGGCCGGCAGGGCCCTCTAAAGGCCGGAAGGGCCCTCTAAAGGCCGGAAGGGCTCTAAAGGCCGCCAGGGCCCCTAAAGGCCGGAAGGGCCCCTAAAGGCCGTCAGGGCCCCTAAAGGCCGGCAGGACAATCTAAAGGCCGGCAGAGAGCCCTCTATAGATTGACTGGGGCACTCTGCAGATCGACAGGCCCCTAAAGGCTGGAAGAAGGCCCTCTACATGTCGACAGGATCCTCTTAAGTGCCGGCAGAGGCCCTCTGCAGATTGACAGGGCCTTCTAAAAGGCCGACAGGGCTCTCTAAAGGCCGACATGGGCTCTAGAGGCCGGAAGGGCCCCCTAAAGGCCGCCAGGGCCCTCTAAAGGCTGGCAGGGTCATTTAAAGGTCGGCAGAGCCCTCTATATATTGGCTGCGGCACTCTGTAGATCGGCAGGGCCGCTAAAGGCTGGAAGAGGGCCCTCTACATGCTGGCAGGGTCATCTAGAGGCCCGCAGAGGGCCCTCTACATATCGGCAGGGACCCTATAAAGGCCAGCAGAGGGCCCTCTACATATTGGCTGGGACACTGCAGATCGACAGGGCCCATAACGCCTGGAAGAGGGCCCTCTACACGTCGGCAGGGCCCTCTAAATGCCGGCAAAAGTCCTCTAAAGATTGGCAGGTCGATCTACAGATCGGCAGGGCCCTCTAAAGGCCGGCGGAGGGCCCTCTCCAGATCGGCAAGAACCCTCTACAGATCGGCAGGGCCCTATAAAGGCCGGCAGAGGGCCCTCTACAACCGACAGGGGCCCTCTAAATGCCGGCAGGGGGCCATCTGCAGATCGGCAGGGCCCTTTAAAAGCTGGTAGAGGGCCCTCTCCACACTGGCTGGGGCCTTTTTGTACGTATTTATATATGTATGCTTTTAGCAGACAAGCAAGTGCTGTTATTTATTCGTTGTTACGATTTTTGTTAGGTTCGTGGGCGTTCTTTTATGCGACGTAAGGCGTTTTGCGGGCACCTGACACCATCCAAAACACTGGGGCCTTCGCTCGGTCGCCAGAGGGTTCCGCCTGGCCTCCAGGGGGGGGGGGGGGGCATGGCCCCTTGATCATATTTGGAATCAGCACATGGCAATATATAAAAAATGCACAAACAATGCAGAAAACTGCTGGCATATCTTGATGTAGGGCAAACAACTTTAACAGTGAACACGTTCTAACACCAGACTTGTCATGCTATTGGCAACGTAGATGATACTGCCACACTACATCATCAATAGCATGACAAGTCCGGTGTTAGGCATTACAGTTATCCCTCCTATATATCTATTTGAGTAGTGTCCGTTTTGCAATCGAAACACAGCAAGGTTTTCGTGTCTGTCCGCGGTTGAAGCCTTTGTGAGCATTGAACCTCCGTCCCGGAGAATCCCCGAGCAATTGTAATATTTGAGCGGCGTCTGTATTTCCGAGCTGGGAAAACAGCCAACAATCTGTGTGTAATTCACGTGCCTTTATGCATAGGGAACCCCCATTCCGGAGAAATTCGTTAAAGGGAAATATTGACCTTTTGATTTTGTTAGCAACAATTTCTTAGGCTACCGTCATGGTTTTAAAATTATTTTATTTAAATTTAAGAATTAAATAAAATTATTCCCAAATTCGAAGTTGTAAGTTTGGAAAAAATACAAAACAAGTACCTTGTGTACTTCATGAAGGTCATTGACAAATTCGTCCGTCCCTACCATTGTTTACATCGAGTGCTGCATTTTTGGAGGCTCTGTGACGTTTCCGATCAAACTGAGCGCTGCTCGGACACACGCTAGAAGCGCTTTCGTTCTCCATGGCAACCAGGCGTCAGCCAATCAGAAGCCAGAAAGGGAATACGTTCTGACTTTTCATTGGCTGACGCCTGGTTGCCATGGAGAACGAAAGCGCTACTGGCGCTACTAGCGTGCGTTCGAGCAGCGCTCTGATCCGTGAAGCAATCCGTGAAACATCCGTGATGCATGACTGACTCAGTATAAGTCATGAATAACAACAACATGCAAACTATACCAACTCGAATAAAATAAGGGCGGAATGAATTGCACCCCAGGCAAGCTAGTATTCGCAAAAGCACTCGGCACTGCGCCACAATAGCAAAAGGTGAGGGAAATGCATATTGGATACAATATTATTACGTCACAAGTTCTGAAGTGTCGCTCGTTAAAAGTGTGGAACGCTTATCAACTTTAACTTGAAATATCTTTCGGTAGGAAAGTTTTCATGCAAAATGTGATGAATTTACAATATATTTTGGTCTCGTCTGGCGATTTCAAGTG
>JAXIVJ010008432.1:27500-55664 GCA_036785665.1 Chirona hameri
GCACTCGAAACACAGCACGGTTTTCGTGTCTGTCCGCTGTTGAATTCACGTGCCTTTGTGAGCATTATGTTATCTGTCTGTCTATACGGCACCGCTCAGTTTATTCAGTTTAAAAGTCC
The DNA here is from genome assembly GCA_036785665.1 of Chirona hameri. Lineage (NCBI taxonomy): Eukaryota > Metazoa > Arthropoda > Thecostraca > Balanomorpha > Balanidae > Chirona > Chirona hameri. The sequence continues at coordinate 27,620 of JAXIVJ010008432.1, forward strand.
CAGTTAATTCACGTGCTGAATTCGTGCGGATACCTCCATCCGGAGATGCCAGCTAGGTATGCATTTGCATAGGACATATGTGGGAGATGGGATAAGTCACCGACGCACGGAAGTTGGTGGGGCGGTGATCCCTTGACGGGTAATAGGTAATTATGTCCTATGCAGTTCCAGTTCCAGTCCAGTTAATTGTGCTGAATTGGTGCGGATACCTCCATCCCGGAGATGCCAGCTAATCGTCCAGCGGAGCGGACGGGTTAGCACTAGTCTATTCTATAGTACAAACTAGCAGGGATTTCTTTTCAAACAATTCAGAGTCGACCTTTCATTTTAATTTAGAACACTGTATTTATTGTATTGTTCTTCCAACACTGATATTGTTTTATTACAAGTGACAGGTACTTGCAGGTCAGGGTATGCCCAATTTGAGTTGGCCTCAATCCTCAGCAATATTCACATGACAGCAATGTTGATGTGAAACATGTTGTTTGTTGCAGGAGTACATGCACAGCACAGGAAGTTGCACAATGTTGAAGCTGCTAGTGGGAGCAGCGCTGGTGCTGTTACAGGTGAGAGTTGAGCCCTATTTTGATGTGAATCAGTGCTGCTAATGGTCCCTGCGGTTCTGCGGTCAACCACAGGCTCTAAGCTCCGCCCCTTTGAGCATCCGTTATCACATGCAGGTGGCGTCTTATGAACACTGAATGCTGCGATGTGCCACTTAACGTGACGTTTCATTCTGCGGTCTCTGGTCGCTTTGTTCCGTCCGCCAGAACCGCAGCCGTGTGACGTCATACATTATAGAATCACCCCATCCCCACTTTTCGTTATTCCCCTCCTGCTGACCACTGCTGACCGCCGAACCACAGCCAACCGCAGGGTCCACGAACACACTGGGATTGCATCAGATTTGATCACGCCTGCCCAGTAGTTTGTTTCCACTCTTTCAGAGAGGCTGTTCCACGATGGTACCTGACGATGCGGAACATATATTTTGCGGACCTCGGTAGAGGCACGAGGGATCTGAAGTAGAGGTATGCAATGTACATGATTCAAAAAAGCAACTGCAACCGCCCGCAACCGTGGGGATCGAATCCGTAACCGCCCGTAACCGTAGGGCTCAAATCCGTAACCCCCCGTAACCGCAGCAAACTAATTTTGTAACCGCCTGTAACCGCATGTACCTACCAATAATGGTTTTTACTTTTCAAAACGTAACAAACGTACCTGCTGAGTGTTCAATAACCGTGTCATTTTCTGTCCGCCCGTACCTGCTGAGTGTTCAATAACCGTGTCATTTTCTGTCCGCCCGTACCTGCTGAGTGTTCAATAACCGTGTCATTTTCTGTCCGCCCGTACCTGCTGAGCAGGGGCGTCGCCAGGGTTTCAAAACTACTAGGGACACATTGATACCTTAAGCCGTCCCCTCCGATCGACCAGGATCTAGTTTGGACCTTCCCTACCCGAGGCCACTTTCACCTCGGGGGGAGGGGGGGTCGGAAATATTTCTAACTCAATTCTTTCCATGCAACGCTCATAGGCGTAATGTTAATGAGCTCAGCAGAATCCCATTTTATCTAGTGTTAACTGAATCGCTCAGTATACGGATATTGGTCGAGTTTTTTGTTTACTTTTTTTGCACTTACAAAAACAACATCTGGAAATTTCCTTCTTAGGATTCCCAAAAACGCTCCAAAAATACATTTTAAGCGTGCATTAGACTTGTCTGGGGGGGGGGGGGGGGGCAAAACATAGTTTGCCCCCCTTTGACCGTCTTGGGGGGGGGGCATTGCCCCGTTTGCCTCCCCTCCTGGATCCGCCTATGCGACCACGTACGGCCAAATCTGTGCCTTCAAGGGCGCCGCCACTCGCCTCGGTCTCAACGTTACTTGGAAAAATTCAAGTACATGTGTACTTCAACTTTTGATGATGTTGAGGTTATCTATCTGAAAGTTACTAGGGACATGTCCCGTGTCCCCAGCATGACCCCAGCAAAGGCAGTTTCGAATTTTACTAGAGACAGTCCTTAGTAGATTTTGAGGATTTGAAAATTACTAGGGACAATGTCCCTAGTGTCCCTAGTGGTGGCGACGCCCATGCTGCTGAGTGTTCAATAACCGTGTCATTTGCTGTCCGCCCGTACCTGCTGAGTGTTCAATAACCGTATCATTTTCTGTCCGCCCGTACCTGCTGAGTGTTCAATAACCGTGTCATTTTCTGTCCGCCCGTACCTGCTGAGTGTTCAATAACCGTGTCATTTTCTGTCCGCCCGTACCTGCTGAGTGTTCAATAACCGTGTCATTTTCTGTCCGCCCGTACCTGCTGAGTGTTCAATAACCGTGTCATTTTCTGTCCGCCCGTACCTGCTGAGTGTTCAATAACCGTGTAATTTTCTGTCCGCCTGTACCTGCTGAGTGTTCAATAACCGTGTCATTTTCTGTCCGCCCGTACCTGCTGAGTGTTCAATAACCGTGTCATTTTCTGTCCGCCCGTACCTGCTGAGTGTTCAATAACCGTGTCATTTTCTGTCCGCCCGTACCTGCTGAGTGTTCAATAACCGTAACCGACCGTGATAACAAGTCGATAACTGGAAAATGGTAATTATGGTGAAATAGGTAAAATGCATGGAGACTTAAGAGCTTCAGGAACGCAACAACTCAAAATAGTTACTCACGACAAATGTGATAATAATATAGGTAGCATAACTTTCGTGTAGCTGCCATGCCGTTGCCCGCGTAGTTTCTGTGTTGATGCAGATGTTTGAACGGAAATTATATATTTCATGTGTGGCATAATTATTTTCTGCGAGGTCTACGCAATGTCGTCTTTATTGTTTATATTGTAACGTCAAAATCAGCCGCATAATAAAATCACCGCAACCGTAACCTCGTGCAACCGTAACCGCCGGTAACCGCCCGCAACCGTAACCGCCCGGAGCCCAGATAGCCGGACCGATTGTGACTCGAGTGGCACCGTTCGATGCAGCCAAACGGCGCACGAATGTTGTTGTCGATCGCGGGTCGGTCGGTGCCACGTGCTGCCAAGTGGACCTCTGCAAAAAGACGTGCGACGTACATAGTACAGGCCGACGGGGGGGGGGGGGCGGCGACGACGCCGACCCCATACTCGCAGATCAGGTGCACGTCACTCCGGCCCATCAACTGTATTCACGCGGGACCTTCTGGTTGCCGGAAATTTTGAGCTAGCCGCAACAAATTTAGTGCACCGATATAGCTCGACGAGGGCTTTCCAACATCGTATCACTCGATGTGCTGGGGTGCAGGGTACGCGTGCTGTGCACGTGCAAGCGGTTTACAGCCCTCTTTACGGGGTACCGCCCTCAAAGTTGGCGGGATAATCGGCCTCGATTGTGCGTTGGCACATCACACATGCGTTTCGAGTCATTCTGGTGGTCCTAAGGGCAGTAAGGGGTGCACCTGGCACAAGCAGAGGGTACCCCGTTGCGCACCCTTCTGCTTTTCCCGGTGAACCACGCCTTCCAGAGCGCTGCAATTTGGCACACTGGTGCATCAGCACGTAACATGACCGGTTCAAACGTTTCTGACCGAATCGGGGTCAAGACTTGTACGTGTACGGGGTGTCCTCCCAGGTGCCCCCTCCGCCATTGCGGCCGAACCAAGCCTTCCAGAGTGTTGTAATTGGGTAGGCTGTTGCATCCGCACTAAATATGACAATTGCGGGTGTTTTTGACCCAATCGGGGTCAAAACCTGTACGTGCACGGGGTGCCCCCTAGTTGCCACCTTCCTCCCGATTCTCCATGGCAGGCCATGGAGGATTGGGGCAAACTACTCAGCACGGACCGCGCCAAGGCGGAGGCGTTCGCCCGCGAGTACGCGCGTGTGTCTCGCAAGGTGCATGCGCCGAAGCTGGACCTTGCCGCCAGATACAAGATGGCCCACCCGGCAATGCGCTCCTGCCGGGAGTGCGAGGGCCGGCGGTGCGGTGCGTGTGCTCCCTTCCGGATGGACGAACTGGTAAGAGAGATCAGCAGACTGCAGTTGAAGAAGGCGCCCGGTCCCGACCTGCTGACCAACGAAATGCTACACCTCGGCCCGGTCGCCCGCGGCGCTCTGCTGTCCATCAGCAACGCATCCTGGCAGTCGGTGGAGGTGCCCAGACAGTGGCGTGCCGCCACAGTGGTGCCCATCCCGAAGTCTGGCAAAGACAAGAGACTCGTCTCGAGCTACCGTCCAATCTCCCTGACGTCTCACGTTGGGAAGCTCGCTGAGCGCCTCGTCAAGGCCCGCCTCACGTTCCTGGCGGAATCACGTTCCATGGTCCCCCTGAAGCAGGTCGGCTTCTGGGCGGGCCAATCCGCGAGGATAGCATCGGGAGGCTCGTCCAGGAGGTGCAAGACGGCTGGCAACGACCCAAGGCAAGACGGCGAGACCCAAAGAGCACTGGCTGATCTAGGGTTCGAGGGGGGGGGGGGGGGAGGAGAGGGATTTCGCTCCGTTTCATCAGTAACAAGTTGTTGACCGGCGGGGGGAGGTGAAGTAGCATCGGGTCGTCAGCGCGAAGAGTCGTTGAGGGGGGGGGGGGGGGGGAGTGGCGTCGGGTCGTCAGCGCGAAAAGTCGTTGACCGGGGGAGGGGAGTTTTTCCCTAATTATCACTTCTTTCAGCCAATGCAGGAACGCACGGGGGGCATATGTACTGAATGCCCCCTCTCATGTTCCTGTGGGGGCATTTTCCCCTAATGCCCCCTCCCCTAGATACGCCAGTGCACAAGAGGGCACGACAGCACAGAAGTTCGTGTTGGTGGCCTATGATTTCGCGAGGGCCTACGATGTGGTGGACCTTCGAGTGCGACTTCTGGAGTTTGGACTCCCGCGCTGCATGGTGCAGTGGCTGTGGCATTGGTTACGCGACAGACGCGTACGGGTAGAAGTGAACGGCGTCCAGAGCGGCGAACGCGTGTTCCGGGCAGGATTGCCTCACGGCAGCGTACTGTCCCCGACCTTGTTTGTGTTGTGGGCGGCACCGCTCGTCAGCTCTCAGAACCGTTCCGGGCTGCTCCCCTCATGTACGCAGACGACACCGCCACCCTCTGCGCGGGAGGAGATATCGAGACGGCCAGGAAGCGAGTACAGAGTGCGGCGGATATACTTGTCGCATGGGCACGTAGCTCGAAGATGGTTGTCTCGGGGAAAAGACCCTGGTGCTGGTCCTGTCACAGTGGGCCCGCGACGCGGTGGATCTGTCGATCAAGGTGGCCGGAGTGCGAGTGACGGCGCAGGAGACGCTTGACATGCTCGGCGTCACGCTCGACAGCCTCCTCCACTTCCGTGCCCACTGTAAACGGCTAAAAGGACGCACCCGCCTGAGCCTCGAGCACCTGCGCAGCCTGACAGGCCGTGACTGGGGATTAGAAGAGCGGCAGCTCCGCACGGTAGCTAACGGATACGTGCGTGGAGCCTGGAACATGCCGGAGAAGCGTGGCTACCAGCCACCTAGCCCACCCACATCGAGCTGCTGGAACGGGAGATGCGGGCTGCAGCACGAATCAGCACGGGCTGCACGCGTTCGGTTCGACCCCAACACACGACCTAATGGCGGAAGCAGGGCTCGCTCCGGTGGCGGCGAGAAGGACGACGTTGGCTGCGCGCCTCCTGGCGAAGGTGCGGGCGCTCCCTGCAGAAGACGCCATTCGCCGGGTAGCGGACGCCGCGGCCCCGAGACGTCTCCTCTATTACAGGGTAGAGGAAGGTGGGACATGAGCGTGAGAGTGGAGGCGCCGAGACGTCTCTCCTCTGGTACAGGGTGGAGGAAGGTGGGACATGAGGCGTGAGAGTGGAGGCGTCGATAGAGTCCATCCCCCCGCCAAGCATCCCCCTGGGAGCACCATGGGAACTCCTGGAATCTGTCTCAGATTTCCCCAAATATCTCGGGAACTATGATATCTGGGAACAAACGAGAGAAAAAAAAACAATTACAATCTCTTTAAATATGCATTCGGTGGGCCTATGTCCATTTTTTTAGATCAGGTAAACAGTTTAGGCACAAGAGGTTATCAACGGTTACGCACTGTTACGCACAACGGTCTTTCACCAAGACGCAAAACAGACTTTTACTTATATCTCTGGAACAGGGAGCTAGGATTTGTTTTGAGTTAGGGTGCAGAGTGGAATATTCTACTAAAAAAAGACCATAAGGAGTGGACAATTCAACCTAAAAAGACAAAATTGCACAAATTCTTAGCAGAACAAATGTTAGGGAAATACACAAAAGTTAAGCCTAGTAAGGTTAACTAAACTTTTTGTTGTTGTTTTGTCTCCCACTTGATAGTGGAGAGAAACTGGGGGCTTAGTGAGGATAAGTGGTTGGCTTTGTTGGTTACATTCTACTTGGGAGTGGAATATTATGATGAAAGTAAGGAAAAGGAATGGAATATTATTATCAATGGATGGTTTTCTCCACCCAAAGTGCCCAATTCTAGAACCCTGCTCTGGAAAGCGCCCCAGAAGTTATGTCGTCTTCTATGAGTTCGCTGACCATATGTTGCTTGTTTTGTAGAGCATAACAGTTTTCCCACGAACAGTTTAGATTCTGAGAACTTTGGGAGGGGCGTTTTACCCCAGTGAGAGTGATCTTGCCCACCCTACCCTACTAGTAGGGTGGGCAACCCTCCCCCCCCCCCCTGGGCCATACTTCGTCATATTTTTGTGAATTACATTCACATCAAAAGCATCTTTCAATTATAAAGCCAGGCAGAGCTTCCAAACTGATTGTAGGTGATGGGATGAACAAAGCCATGCAATCACTCTATGGGATGAACAAAGCCATTCAATCACTCTTATAGGATGAACAAAGCTATTTAATCACTTGTATAGGATTAATAAAGCCATTCAATCACTCTTATGGGATGAACAAAGCCATTCAATCACTCTTATAGGATGAACAAAGCTATTCAATAACTCGTATAGGATTAACAAAGCCATTCAATCACTCTTATGGGATGAACAAAGCCATTCAATCACTCGTATAGGATGAACAAAGCCATTCAATCATTCTTATAGGATGAACAAAGCTATTCAATCACTCGTTTAGGATGAACAAAGCCATTCAATCACTTATAGGATGAACAAAGCTATTCAATCACTCTTATAGGATGAACAAAGCCATTCAATCACTCTTGCTGGTGTCTCTTAACCCTCCCCCCCCCCCCCCTGGGCCGTGCGCGTGATAACCATACAGTCAACATCTCACAGCACCAAAGGAAAGTCTGACCTTTGAATGAAAAACATACTTTCAGAGCCCATGCACCGGCGAACACCAGTCGGACCAGCCTGGTCGGATCGGTGATTGCCTGTGTGACACTTTGCTAGGACAGTCATGTTGTGCAGGGTTTGGCTGAAATGAGCCTGTCTGGCTGTATGTTCTCCCTGCCAGGCACTCAGCTGACTGTACCTCCTCCTGTTATCAGGGCCATGTCACCGCCGGCCTGGGACACTCAGCTGACTGTACCTCCTCCTGTTATCAGGGTCATGCCACCGCCGGCCTGGGACACTCAGCTGACTGTACCTCCTCCTGTTATCAGGGTCATGCCACAGCCGGCCTGGGACACTCAGCTGACTGTACCTCCTCCTGTTGTTATCAGGGCCATGTCACCGCCGGCCTGGGACACTCAGCTGACTGTACCTCCTCCTGTTATCAGGGTCATGCCACCGCCGGCCTGGGACACTCAGCTGACTGTACCTCCTCCTGCTGTTATCAGGGTCATGCCACCGCCGGCCTGGGACACTCAGCTGACTGTACCTCCTCCTGCTGTTATCAGGGCCATGCCACCGCCGGCCTGGGACACTCAGCTGACTGTACCTCCTCCTCCTGTTATCAGGGCCATGCCACCGCCGGCCTGGGACACTCAGCTGACTGTACCTCCTCCTGTTATCAGGGCCATGCCACCGCCGGCCTGGGACACTCAGCTGACTGTACCTCCTCCTGCTGTTATCAGGGTCATGCCACCGCCGGCCTGGGACACTCAGCTGACTGTACCTCCTCCTGCTGTTATCAGGGTCATGCCACCGCCGGCCTGGGACACTCAGCTGACTGTACCTCCTCCTGCTGTTATCAGGGCCATGCCACCGCCGGCCTGGGACACTCAGCTGACTGTACCTCCTCCTCCTGTTATCAGGGTCATGCCACCGCCGGCCTGGGACACTCAGCTGACTGTACCTCCTCCTGTTATCAGGGCCATGCCACAGCCGGCCTGGGACACTCAGCTGACTGTACCTCCCCCTGTTATCAGGGTCATGCCACAGCCGGCCTGGGACACTCAGCTGACTGTACCTCCTCCTGTTGTTATCAGGGCCATGCCACCGCCGGCCTGGGACACTCAGCTGACTGTACCTCCTCCTGCTGTTATCAGGGCCATGCCACCGCCGGCCTGGGACACTCAGCTGACTGTACCTCCTCCTCCTGTTATCAGGGTCATGCCACCGCCGGCCTGGGACACTCAGCTGACTGTACCTCCTCCTGTTATCAGGGTCATGCCACCGTCGAACTGGGACACTCATCTGACTGTACCTCCTCCTGTTATCAGGGCCATGCCACCGCCGGCCTGGGACACTCAGCTGACTGTACCTCCTCCTGCTGTTATCAGGGCCATGCCACCGCCGGCCTGGGACACTCAGCTGACTGTACCTCCTGCTGTTATCAGGGCCATGCCACAGCCGGCCTGGGACACTCAGCTGACTGTACCTCCTCCTGCTGTTATCAGGGTCATGCCACAGCCGGCCTGGGACACTCAGCTGACTGTACCTCCTGCTGCTGTTATCAGGGCCATGCCACCGCCGGCCTGGGACACTCAGCTGACTGTACCTCCTCCTGTTATCAGGGCCATGCCACCGCCGGCCTGGGACACTCAGCTGACTGTACCTCCTCCTGTTGTTATCAGGGCCATGTCACCGCCGGCCTGGGACACTCCGCTGACTGTACCTCCTGTTATCAGGGTCATGCCACAGCCGGCCTGGGACACTCAGCTGACTGTACCTCCTGTTATCAGGGCCATGCCACCGCCGGCCTGGGACACTCAGCTGACTGTACCTCCTCCTGTTATCAGGGTCATGCCACAGCCGGCCTGGGACACTCAGCTGACTGTACCTCCTGTTATCAGGGCCATGTCACCGCCGGCCTGGGACACTCAGCTGACTGTACCTCCTCCTGCTGTTATCAGGGCCATGTCACCGCCGGCCTGGGAGAGTACCGGCAGCACACAGAGGTAGATGATGCTGTTGTTGCGATGGCGACATTCGCCGTTCCACTCATCCAGCAACACATCAAGAGCGACAACTTCTTCACGCTGAAGTCGGTAGATAAAATCCACAAACAGGTAAGCATATTAGCTTCTTATTAACACCGGACCGTTGGGTACACTCTGCCCCTGTCCGCCCAGAGATATGTGACTGATGCCTGTGTTGGTCTGTGTTGTGACCAGTGTAGTCTGCACACTGCCCCTGTCCGCCCAGAGATATGTCTGATGCCTGTGTTGGTCTGTGTGGGCGTCTGCCCCTGTCCGCCCAGAGATATGTGACTGATGCCTGTGTTGGTCTGTGTTGTGACCAGTGTAGTCTGCACACTGCCCCTGTCCGCCCAGAGATATGTCTGATGCCGGTGTTGGTCTGTGTGGGCGTCTGACCTGACCGCCGCCGTTTGCTCTCCGTCAGCTGGTGTCCGGCGTCAACTACAAGATGCAGGTGTCCCTGGTGGAGACGACGTGTGGCCAGGAGGTGGGCCCGTCCGGACTGAAGTGCGCCGCCGCCGCCCGGCCCAACGTCGTGGTCAGTACACCGCACAGGACAGACACGCACAGGACACAGGACGGCTGCTGCAGCAGGACGCAGGACGCATTATACACAGTACAGGCACTGGGGACTATATACAGTACAGGCACCAGGGACTATACACAGTACAGGCACCGGGCACTATATACAGTGCAGGCACCAGGGACTATACACAGTACAGGCACCGGGGACTATAACATAGTACAGGCACCGGAGACTATACACAGTACAGGCACCAGGGGCTATAACATAGTACAGGCACCGGGGACTATACATAGTACAGGCACCAGGCACTATACACAGTACAGGCACCGGGCACTATACACAGTACAGGCACCGGGGACTATATACAGTACAGGCACCAGGGACTATACACAGTACAGGCACCGGGCACTATATACAGTACAGGCACCAGGGACTATACACAGTACAGGCACCGGGGACTATAACATAGTACAGGCACCGGGGACTATACACAGTACAGGCACCAGGGGCTATAACATAGTACAGGCACCGGGGACTATACATAGTACAGGCACCAGGGACTATACACAGTACAGGCACCAGGGACTATACACAGTATAGGCACCGGGGACTATACACAGTACAGGCACCGGGGACTATACATAGTACAGGCACCGGGGACTATAACATAGTACAGGCACCGGGAACTATACACAGTACAGGCACCGGGGACTATACATAGTACAGGCACCAGGGACTATACACAGTACAGGCACCGGGGACTATACACAGTACAGGCACCAGGGACTATACACAGTACAGGCACAGGGGACTATACATAGTACAGGCACCGGGGACTATACATAGTACAGGCACCGGGGACTATACATAGTACAGGCACCAGGCACTATACACAGTACAGGCACCAGGCACTGTACACAGTACAGGCACCGGGGACTATACACAGTACAGGCACCGGGGACTATACACAGTACAGGCACCGGGGACTATACATAGTACAGGCACCAGGGACTATACATAGTACAGGCACCGGGCATTATTCTCATTAACTTTTCGGCTAGAACTGTCACAGGACTTTCCAGGCGCGAACACGTTAGTGACGTCATTCGTTCATTGAACTGGCTGCGCTCCACCTCACTTTACCAATATAGTACAATTACAGCATTTCGTTCAGTCATCTCATCCGGTGAGCCACTCTCGTTAGCAAAAAACATATGCACAAGCAGTCACAGCCACAACACGCGACGAGCGGGCCAATTCAAACCTGTACCGGTGAGAACCGAACTGGGTAAACGGATGTTTGCCTACTCAGCCCCGTCGCTTTACAACGCGCTGCCGGAGGCTGTGAGAGAGAAGGGCGGAGCGGGTTTTAAACGCGCCTTGAAGGAGCATATGTTCGATTGTGAGTGACGTCTGCCGCGATCGTATGCCATGTATGCATGTATGCGATTTTTAGAAACTTGTTTTTATGCTTCGTAGTGCATTTTTACCCTGTGCCATGTGCTTCATCTCACTATGTGTTTTTATATTGACGCGGTGCATGAAAAACCACGATGTGCATGTGGATCACTGAGAATATACATACATACATACATACATTATACACAGTACAGGCACCGGAGACTATACATAGTACAGGCACCGGGGACTATACATAGTACAGGCACCGGGGACTATACATAGTACAGGCACCAGTCACTATACACAGTACAGGCACCGGGCACTATACACAGTACAGGCACCGGGGACTATTCACAGTACAGGCACCGGGGACTATACACAGTACAGGCACCGGGGACTATACATAGTACAGGCACCAGGGACTATACATAGTACAGGCACCGGGCATTATACACAGTACAGGCACCGGAGACTATACACAGTACAGGCACCGGGCACTATACACAGTACAGGCACCGGGGACTATACACAGTACAGGCACCGGGAACTATACACAGTACAGGCACTGGGGACTATACACAGTACAGGCACCAGGAACTATACACAGTACAGGCACCGGGGACTATACATAGTACAGGAACCAGGGACTATAACATAGTACAGGCACCAGGGACTATAACATAGTACAGGCACTGGTTACTACACAGTACAGGCACCGGGGACTATACATAGTACAGGCACCGGGGACTATACACAGTACAGGCACCGGGGACTATACACAGTACAGGCACCGGGCACTATACACAGTACAGGCACCGGGGACTATACACAGTACAGGCACCGGGACTATACACAGTACAGGCACCGGGGACTATACACAGTACATGCACCGGGAACTATACACAGTACAGGTACCGGGGACTATACATAGTACAGGCACCAGGGACTATAACATAGTACAGGCACCAGGGACTATAACATAGTACAGGCACCAGGGACTATAACATAGTACAGGCACCAGGGACTATAACATAGTACAGGCACCGGCGACTACACAGTACAGGCACCGGGGACTATACACAGTACAGGCACCGGGAACTATACACAGTACAGGCACCGGGGACTATACATAGTACAGGCACCAGGGACTATAACATAGTACAGGCACCAGGGACTATAACATAGTACAGGCACCAGGGACTATAACATAGTACAGGCACCGGTGACTACACAGTACAGGCACCATGGACTATACACAGTACAGACACCGGGGACTATACACAGTACAGGCACCGGAGACTATACATAGTATAGGCACCGGGGACTATACACGGTACAGGCACCGGGGACTATACACGGTACAGGCACCAGGGACTATACACGGTACAGGCACCGGGGACTATACACGGTACAGGCACCGGGGACTATACAGTACAGGCACCGGGAACTATATATACACAGTACAGGCACCGGCGAATATACATAGTACAGGCACCGGGACTACACAGTACAGGCACCGGGGAATATACATAGTACAGGCACCGGTGACTATACACAGTACAGGCACCGGGTACTATACATAGTACAGTCACCGGGGACTATACACAGTACAGGCACCGGGGACTATACATAGTACAGGCACCGGGGACTATACACAGTACAGGCACCGGGGACTATACATAGTACAGGTACCGGATAATATACACAGTACAAGCACCAGGGACTATACACAGTACAGGCACCGGGGACTATACATAGTACAGGCACCAGGGACTATACATAGTACAGGCACCGGGGACTATACACAGTACAGGCACCGGGGACTATACATAGTACAGGTACCGGGGACTATACACAGTACAGGCACCAGGGACTATAACATAGTACAGGCATCAGGGACTATAACATAGTACAGGCACCGGTGACTATGCACAGTACAGGCACCGGGGACTATATACAGTACAGGCACCGGGAACTATACACAGTACAGGCACCGGGGACTATTCATAGTACAGGCACCGGTGACTACACAGTACAGGCACCGGGGACTATACATAGTACAGGCACCGGGGACTACACAGTACAGGCACCAGGGACTACACAGTACAGGCACTGGGGAGTATACATAGTACAGACACCGGTGACTACACATGGTACAGGCACCAGGGACTATACACGGTACAGGCACCGGGGACTATGCACAGTACAGGCACCGGTGACTATACATAGTACAGGTACCCGGAGACTCTACATAGTACAGGCACCGGGGACTATAACATAGTACAGGCACCAGGGACTATAACATAGTACAGGCATCAGGGACTATAACATAGTACAGGCACCGGGAACTATACACAGTACAGGCACCGGGTACTATACACAGTACAGGCACCGGGGACTATACACAGTACAGGCACCGGGGACTATACACAGTACAGGCACCGGGGACTATACATAGTACAGGCACCGGGCACTATACACAGTACAGGCACTGGGGACTATACACAGTACAGGCACCGGGGACTATAACATAGTACAGGCACCAGGGACTATAACATAAGTACAGGCACCAGGGACTATAACATAGTACAGGCACCGGGGACTATAACATAGTACAGGCACCAGGGACTATAACCTAGTACAGACACCAGGGACTATAACATAGTACAGGCGCCGGGGACCAGTGATCACGGAGATCTTCACGAATTATATATATCCTTCCAAAAGGTGCTAAGTTACAGAGGCACCCTACGAAGTCCTTTAAAATACATATTATATTACCATTGCAGAGCGCTTACCATCGCAACTTCTCTAATGCTGGGTTAGTATAGTAGGTAATTTCAGTGTAAGAAAATGAGCTGCATACTAAGAGCACTGTCTTTGTATCGCGCTCTGAACTAGAACATAGCTCAGCGATGTATTACACTGTCTTTGTATCGCTCTGAACTAGAACATAGCTCAGCGATGTATTACACTGTCTTTGTATACTCGCTCTGAACTAGAGCATAGCTCAGCGATGTATTACGCTGTCTTTTTATCGCTCTGAACTAGAACATAGCTCAGCGATGTATTACACTGTCTTTGTATACTCGCTCTGAACTAGAGCATAGCTCAGCGATGTATTACGCTGTCTTGTTATCGCTCTGAACTAGAACATAGCTCAGCGATGTATTACACTGTCTTTGTATCGCTCTGAACTAGAACATAGCTCAGCGATGTATTACACTGTCTTTGTATCGCTCTGAACTAGAACATAGCTCAGCGATGAACATAGCTCAGCGACTGTCTTTGTATAATGGCTCTAAACTAGAACATAGCTCAGCGATGTATTACACTGTCTTTGTATCGCTCTGAACTAGAACATAGCTCAGCGATGTATTACACTGTCTTTGTATCGCGCCCTGAACTAGAACATAGCTCAGCGATGTATTACACTGTCTTTGTATCGCTCTGAACTAGAACATAGCTCAGCGATGTATTACACTGTCTTTGTATCGCGCCCTGAACTAGAACATAGCTCAGCGATGTATTACACTGTCTTTGTATCGCGCCCTGAACTAGAACATAGCTCAGCGATGTATTACACTGTCTTTGTATCGCTCTGAACTAGAACATAGCTCAGCGATGTATTACACTGTCTTTGTATCGCGCCCTGAACTAGAACATAGCTCAGCGATGTATTACACTGTCTTTGTATCGCGCCCTGAACTAGAACATAGCTCAGCGATGTATTACACTGTCTTTGTATCGCTCTGAACTAGAACATAGCTCAGCGATGTATTACACTGTCTTTGTATCGCGCCCTGAACTAGAACATAGCTCAGCGATGTATTACACTGTCTTTGTATCGCGCCCTGAACTAGAACATAGCTCAGCGATGTATTACACTGTCTTTGTATCGCGCCCTGAACTAGAGCATAGCTCAGCGATGTATTACACTGTCTTTGTATCGCGCCCTGAACTAGAACATAGCTCAGCGATGTATTACACTGTCTTTGTATCGCGCCCTGAACTAGAACATAGCTCAGCGATGTATTACACTGTCTTTGTATCGCGCCCTGAACTAGAGCATAGCTCAGCGATGTATTACACTGTCTTTGTATCGCGCCCTGAACTAGAGCATAGCTCAGCGATGTATTACACTGTCTTTGTATCGCGCCCTGAACTAGAACATAGCTCAGCGATGTATTAGTTAACTGTGCCCACCAAAATGTCTCTCAGCATGCAAGGCGTACGTGTCCATTCATTTCTGCTGTTTTCGTGAATGAGCTAAGAGGAGGGAATAATTAAATTCCGGCGCCGCCACCTCCCAAAAGTTGCGGGGGGGGGGACATCTGGGTCCTAAAGGTGAAGTTGTGAGGGGGGACATCTGGGTCCTAAAGTTTCGGGGGGGGGACGTCTGGATCCTAAAGGTGATGTTGCGGGGGGGGGACATCTGGGTCCTAAAGTTGAAGTTGCGGGGGGGGGGGGCGGAATCTGGGTCCTAAAGGTGAAGTTCATGGGGGGGCATCTGGGTCCTAAAGGTGAAGTTGCGGGGGGGACATCTGGGTCCTAAGAGGGGGGGACATCTGGGTCCTAAAGGGGGGACATTGGGTCCTAAAGGGTCTCGTCTCGTCTCGTCGGTAAAGAGACATCTGGGTCCTAAAGGGGGGGCATCTGGGTCCTAAAGGTGAAGTTGCGGGGGGACATCTGGGTCCTAAGGGGAGAGGGGGGGGGGGGACATCTGGGTCCTAAAGGTGATTCCTTCCGTGCAACATCCATAAGTTTAATGCTAATAAAAAATGGAAAAGTTGATGGACGCTTCCCCCTTCTCTCCTCCCCCTTGATCCCACGTCCATGGATTGGGACCATGGGTCCATGACAGTATAAAGAGTGATGGTGTTGAAAGCTCAGCGGTTTGGAGAGCAAGTGCTCGCCTGCTCCGCTTGTGCCAGCAGCCTGACCATGCTACCTCGCCTGTCTGTATGCAGGGAACGGAGAACAGGCATTAGGCTGTGAGACAACACTGTTTGGTGCAGTGTTGGAGTAGTTTCTGTTAGTGTCGCCGGTCACTCCTGCTGCTATAATTGTGGTGCGCTCCTTTTTGTCTTATGCTATTGTTATTTCTGCAATCATAGCATCATTTGGTACTTGTCGTGTTTTGGTGAGTACAGCGTGGTTTCAGTGTAGTGTGCGGTGTGTCGTGTCGTGTCGTGTCGTGTCGTGTCGTGTCGTGCCGTGCCGTGCCGTGCCGTGTATGTGTGTATGTGTGTATGTGTGTGCCGCAGACGTGTCGTTACCGTGTCGTGCCGTGCCGTCACCGTGTCGTCACCGTGTATGTGTGTATGTGTGTGCCGCAGACGTGTCGTCACCGTGTCGTGCCGTGTCGTCCCCGTGTCGTCACCGTGTCGTCACCGTGTCGTCACCGTGTCGTCACCGCGTCGTCACCGTGTCGTGCCGTGTCGTCACCGTGTCGTCACCGTGTCGTGCCGTGTCGTCACCGTGTCGTCACCGTGTATGTGTGTATGTATGTGCCACAGACGTGTCGTCAACGTGTCGTCACCGTGTCGTCACCGTGTCGTGCCGTGTCGTCACCGTGTCGTCGCCGTGTCGTCACCGTGTATGTGTGTATGTGTTTGCCGCAGACGTGTCGTCACCGTGTCGTGCCGTGTCGTCACCGTATCGTCACCGTGTCGTCACCGTGTCGTCACCGTGTCGTCACCGTGTCGTCACCGTGTCGTCACCGTGTATGTGTGTATGTGTGTGCCGCAGATGTGTCGTCACCGTGTCGTCACCGTGTCGTCACCGTGTCGTGCCGTGTCGTGCCGTGTCGTCACCGTGTCGTCACCGTGTCGTCACCGTGTCGTCACCGTGTCGTCACCGTGTCGTCACCGTGTCGTCACCGTGTCGTCACCGTGTCGTCACCGTGTCGTCACCGTGTCGTCACCGTGTCGTCACCGTGTCGTCACCGTGTCGTCACCGTGTCGTCACCGTGTCGTCACCGTGTCGTCACCGTGCCGTGTATGTGTGTATGTGTGTGCCGCAGACGTGCGATCTGATCGTGTACGACCAGCCGTGGACGGGCCACAGGGAGGTGACAAAGCACAAGTGCAGCAGCCCGGCGCCGGCACATAAACGCAAGGTAACGCGGTAGAGGCACACAGAGCCGTGTCAACTGTCAGTTGTGGCATGTAGGAACGGTGGCAGACTGGGTAGCCATAGACTCGGACGGTGGCAGACTGGGTAGCCATAGGCTCGGACGGTGGCAGACTGGGTAGCCATAGGCTCGGACGGTGGCAGACTGGGTAGCCATAGGCTCGGACGGTGGCAGACTGGGTAGCCATAGGCTCGGACGCTGGCAGACTGGGTAGCCATAGGCTCGGACGGTGGCAGACTGGGTAGCCATAGGCTCGGACGGTGGCAGACTGGGTAGCCATAGGCTCGGACGGTGGCAGACTGGGTAGCCATAGGCTCGGACGGTGGCAGACTGGGTAGCCATAGGCTCGGACGGTGGCAGACTGGTTAGCCATAGGCTCGGACGGTGGCAGACTGGTTAGCCATAGACTCGGACGGTGGCAGACTGGTTAGCCATAGACTCGGACGGTGGCAGACTGGTTAGCCATAGACTCGGACGGTGGCAGACTGGTTAGCCATAGACTCGACTCGTGTCGCTGATAAATCACGATTCACGGATACTACTTTTGTCACACCCATTTATGTAGGTGTCGTTTTCTTGGAAGTGGTGCTTTGCCACTATTTTAAATGATGGAGGGGTTTGCATTAATTTGTATTAGTTGTTTATGAGGGATTGTGAGCTTGGTGCTGTCAATAATAATTCAGCGACTCGTATTGTTTTGCTCTGTGCCATATTAATGGGAACACGTGCGGTTCCACTTTGCCTACCGCCTTTTGCAGGCTCCTGTTGACGTTCGTCAGTAGTTAAACTCGTACAGCGTGTAATTTCAGCATATATTTTAAGTTAACGTTCGTGTATTGTTTGATTTTCTGTCATCTGGTGATGGCTAACACAACCACAGTTTCCGCCTTTGACCGCCGTGCGGCGCTGTTGCAGGGACACGGCAGCCACAAGAAGGCGGGTAAGCGGCCCCACGGCGGCGGCAGGCGGCCGCTGGGCGCCGCCCGGCCCGTCGGTAAAGAGCTGCGCGCCCAGTTCGCCGAGTTCGTGCGCCACTACAACCGCTCCTATCTGAGCACGACCGAGTACTCACGGCGCATGCGCGTGTTCGCCAAGAACATGAAGCACGCGCGCAACTTTCAGCGGCTGGAGCGAGGAACGGCACAGTACGGAGTCACCAAGTTCAGCGATATGACCGGTATTAATCAACGAGGAGGGGGAGCACTTTGTGAGACAAGATGTATCGTTTGTGATGAGATCAGCTGCTGATGTTGCTTTTAACCCGCGCACTGCAGGGGCTTTGCGCCGAACACGAACTGCAGGGGGTGGGTTGATTTCCGCCCCCCCCCCCCGAGATCTCGAAAACTACGCTACGTAGCGAGAAGCGGAAAACGGCATTTGATAGCTTGATACATGTTCTATCGAAAGTATTTCAGTATTGTTTTAGGTCAGGTCAAAATTGAGATCACCAGAGGTCATCAAAGGTCAAATTTTCCAGTTTTTTCCTGTTTTAGGACATTGCTCCAGAAATTCTCATATCTCAGAAACTATGCTAGTTAGAAACAAACCGAAAAAAGCAAACGCCAGCCAGTGAAATTTACAATCGCCGAGGTTTCTTCAAATTTGATCTCAGGTCAATATGTGAGGCTCCAGAGGTCAAAAAAGAAAAAGAAAATGATTTTTTTTTGCTAAATCGTTTTTAGCTATCAACTTTGTATGTAATAAAGATAACGGAAAACTGTTTACGCCATTGTGTTTATCTTGGCAAGGCGCTTTGAATAATGTATATGATGACCTTGTTAAGTTAACTTAAAAAATTGACCTCAGGTCAAGGTCAAGTGGTGACCCAAGTAGGGCATGTTGCATATGGGAAGACGTGTCTCGACGAGACAAACACATTGATGTCTGTTTCACTCATCTATCTTCATTATGTCGGGAGTTGTTGCCAAAAAAGTGATGGTGACCTCGCATGACCTCAAATGACCCAATAGGGGTCACTGAACAAAACTTACACTTGGATCATCAAGAATATCCTATAATAACATGATCCAGAAGTAATTGGACTAATATCATGCATATCCTTAACATTTGTATATTTCCCCATTGACTTATTATGGGGAGGTTACGAAATTGACCTGACCTTAGGTCACCGATATCAAAATTCCGAGATAAACGAATTGTAAGTACTTATGCCCTCATGACATCCTGTAAGTTTCAAACTGATCGGTGAAAAACTCTGGCTTTGGCACAACCGCAAACATTTTTGGAGGTGGGGTCACTTGACCTGGTCTGGTGACCTGACCTGAGATGACCCGAGGTTATTTTTTTTATCAAAGTGTGCGCAATTGATGTCCTGACAGGTGCGCGAAAACCCGGCGGCGCTGCACACCGCCGTTTTTTCGCTATCTTTGAAAAACCCGAGGGAGGGGGGGGGGGGGGTGGCGGAAATCAACCCCCCCTGCAGTGCGCGGGTTAAGGGTTTACATTATTTAACATGACAATGTGTTATACCATTGGCAGATAATTGGTTGGTGAATGGCGATTATCTTTTAACATATTTCTGTTAGTTCCTCAGGCATTGGCTGTCAGTTTTGGTTCAATATTAATCATCATAACATACAAGCTGTTATGTTGGGCACCGTACGCTCATGCAAACATTCTTCGCATGTGTGTTGCTTCTCGATCTCGATCCCTCGACTCCCTAGTTGTTGTCCACCAACTCTCCCGTGGATCCCGTGTTTTACTGCGGACACTTGTCTCGCTCGGCCCCGCTCGGCCCCGCTGGTCGGTGGCCCTGTGCGTTTGTGTGACCTGTGTCCGCCTCTGGTCGGTGGCCCTGTGCGATTGTGTGACCTGTGCCCACCTCTGGTCGGTGGCCCTGTGCGGTTGTGTGACCTGTGCCCACCTCTGGTCGGTGGCCCTGTGCGGTTGTGTGACCTGTGCCCGCCTCTGGTCGGTGGCCCTGTGCGGTTGTGTGACCTGTGCCCGCCTCTGGTCGGTGGCCCTGTGCGGTTGTGTGACCTGTGCCCACCTCTGGTCGGTGGCCCTGTGCGGTTGTGTGACCTGTGCCCGCCTCTGGTCGGTGGCCCTGTGCGGTTGTGTGACCTGTGCCCACCTCTGGTCGGTGGCCCTGTGCGGTTGTGTGACCTGTGCCCGCCTCTGGTCGGTGGCCCTGTGCGTTTGTGTGACCTGTGCCCGCCTCTGGTCGGTGGCCCGGTGCGTTTGTGTGACCTGTGCCCGCCTCTGGTCGGTGGCCCTGTGTGGTTGTGTGACCTGTGCCCGCCTCTGGTCGGTGGCCCTGTGCGGTTGTGTGACCTGTGCCCGCCTCTGGTCGGTGGCCCTGTGCGTTTGTGTGACCTGTGCCCGCCTCTGGTCGGTGGCCCTGTGCGGTTGTGTGACCTGTGCCCACCTCTGGTCGGTGGCCCTGTGCGGTTGTGTGACCTGTGCCCGCCTCTGGTCGGTGGCCCTGTGCGTTTGTGTGACCTGTGCCCACCTCTGGTCGGTGGCCCTGTGCGGTTGTGTGACCTGTGCCCGCCTCTGTCCGCCTCTGGTCGGTGGCCCTGTGCGGTTGTGTGACCTCTGCCCGCCTCTGGTCGGTGGCCCTGTGCGGTTGTGCCCGCCTCTGCCCGCCTCTGGTCGGTGGCCCTGTGCCGTTGTGTGACCTGTGCCCGCATCTGCCGGCCGCTGAGCACAGTGGAGGAGTTCCGCGCCACCCAGCTCGGTCTGGACCTGGGTATGAAGCGGCCGGCGCCCGACGGACGGTTCCGCCAGACGGCCGCCATCCCGCCAGTGACCGATCTGCCGACCAGCTGGGACTGGCGTCAGCAGGGAGCCGTCACGCCCGTCAAAAACCAGGTGACTGCTGACCGCCCTGGCAGTGGCGACACACCGGATACGGGGCCTGATTGCAGTGTGCTGAACGCTGAGTGCATATGTTTAATGATTGTCAGTAGGGCACATGTTAATCAGTGGATTTCAGCTCTTCTCGATCAGACAGTTGTGATCTACTAAGGGTCCCCAGAGTTCTGAGAGTTCCTGATTTCAGTTACGTTGGTAACGTGAATGTTGTGTCCGACGACGTATTACGGTGACGTGTGGTACCTAGCCAGTCGCTCCTGTAACAAGACTGTCGTATCGGGCGAGCCGTGTGTGTGTGTGTGTGTGTGTGTGTGTGTGTGTGTGTGTGTGTGTGTGTGTGTGTGTGTGTGTGTGTGTGTGTGTGTGTGTGTGTGTGTGTGTGTGTGTGTGTGTGTGTGTGTGTGTGTGTGTGTGTGTGTGTGTGTGTGTGTGTGTGTGTGTGTGTGTGTGTGTGTGTGTGTGTGTGTGTGTGTGTGTGTGTGTGTGTGTGTGTGTGTGTGTGTGTGTGTGTGTGTGTGTGTGTGTGTGTGTGTGTGTGTGTGTGTGTGTGTGTGTGTGTGTGTGTGTGTGTGTGTGTGTGTGTGTGTGTGTGTGTGTGTGTGTGTGTGTGTGTGTGTGTGTGTGTGTGTGTGTGTGTGTGTGTGTGTGTGTGTGTGTGTGTGTGTGTGTGTGTGTGTGTGTGTGTGTGTGTGTGTGTGTGTGTGTGTGTGTGTGTGTGTGTGTGTGTGTGTGTGTGTGTGTGTGTGTGTGTGTGTGTGTGTGTGTGTGTGTGTGTGTGTGTGTGTGTGTGTGTGTGTGTGTGTGTGTGTGTGTGTGTGTGTGTGTGTGTGTGTGTGTGTGTGTGTGTGTGTGTGTGTGTGTGTGTGTGTGTGTGTGTGTGTGTGTGTGTGTGTGTGTGTGTGTGTGTGTGTGTGTGTGTGTGTGTGTGTGTGTGTGTGTGTGTGTGTGTGTGTGTGTGTGTGTGTGTGTGTGTGTGTGTGTGTGTGTGTGTGTGTGTGTGTGTGTGTGTGTGTGTGTGTGTGTGTGTGTGTGTGTGTGTGTGTGTGTGTGTGTGTGTGTGTGTGTGTGTGTGTGTGTGTGTGTGTGTGTGTGTGTGTGTGTGTGTGTGTGTGTGTGTGTGTGTGTGTGTGTGTGTGTGTGTGTGTGTGTGTGTGTGTGTGTGTGTGTGTGTGTGTGTGTGTGTGTGTGTGTGTGTGTGTGTGTGTGTGTGTGTGTGTGTGTGTGTGTGTGTGTGTGTGTGTGTGTGTGTGTGTGTGTGTGTGTGTGTGTGTGTGTGTGTGTGTGTGTGTGTGTGTGTGTGTGTGTGTGTGTGTGTGTGTGTGTGTGTGTGTGTGTGTGTGTGTGTGTGTGTGTGTGTGTGTGTGTGTGTGTGTGTGTGTGTGTGTGTGTGTGTGTGTGTGTGTGTGTGTGTGTGTGTGTGTGTGTGTGTGTGTGTGTGTGTGTGTGTGTGTGTGTGTGTGTGTGTGTGTGTGTGTGTGTGTGTGTGTGTGTGTGTGTGTGTGTGTGTGTGTGTGTGTGTGTGTGTGTGTGTGTGTGTGTGTGTGTGTGTGTGTGTGTGTGTGTGTGTGTGTGTGTGTGTGTGTGTGTGTGTGTGTGTGTGTGTGTGTGTGTGTGTGTGTGTGTGTGTGTGTGTGTGTGTGTGTGTGTGTGAGTGTGTGAACGGTGTATGTTGAGGACATTTGCCCTTCACACACCGGTAAGTCGAGGACCACCGGTGTATGTCGAGGACCGAAAGCCGGTCCTCGACTTTAAAGCTAATCAAGAACCGATAATTAACGTCTTCTCGGTCATCTGACTTAATTTTGAGATGGTCCTCAACATGTACGAAAACCTTACTTTTTCACACATATTGTGTGAATGTGTGTGAACGTCGCTTCAATCTGACGTGTGTGAACTTCAGACGACTGTGGGGGCAGCCATATTGAATGGCACCACCATGATCCGCGCATGAACCTCTCTGGTTTTTCTATTTCAGAATTATTGGAAATTCGTTGCTTTCATCACTTCCTAATTAATATAACTAATTATTTTAGTCGGCGGAAATACTTAATTCATTTTTCTTATGAAATTTGAGGTATTTGAATCTTACTTTAAGAAACTATATTTTCTGCGGAGAAGTCCTGCTGTTCGTCAAGGCCACAGAGATAGCTGTTCGTCAAGGTCATAGAGATAAGGTAGACCCGTCCCTGCCGCGCAGGTATCTGTCATGACGTCACCGGGGGAATACTTATATCCGGCATAGCAAGCTAAATATATGAAACACTACTTCGCAAGTGTCATACATGTCTAACGTACATTATTGCAACGTCAATAATGCATGTTAGACAGTATGAAGTCTCATATTAATGACAAGGAAACTCACAGGCATCCAAAAAGTAGTACCCCTGGTGACGTCATCAGCGCAGATTATAGATCAGCTTATAGGCATTGGGATGACAACGGCCTGGCCGTTCGTAAGCTACACGTTTGTGCCTTATTTGTGCGGTTGACGCGTGTGCTGAGTCGGGGCTGGGTTGAAGATTATTAATCTGCAACTGGAGGTAAGGCTTTCATGTGTTTCATTAATTAATGTGATGTGTTGTATTATTGATCCACCTTTTTACCGGTGGTTTGCCACGTTACCTATCAGAAGGAAAGTAAGGATACAGATTTTTGCCACTGCGGGGTACGACTGCATAGTGATAGGCGTTTATATTTTGAAAGGCTCTGCTACCATCCAAAGCACCAAAGAAGTAAAATTGTAAGAGAAAAGAAATAAGAGAATGAAGCTGAGGGCATAGATTCAGTAACGCACCTCTGGTAGGCAATAGGTGGTAGGTGGAAATTTGGGTAACGGTGGGGCTGGCCAGAGGTGAAAAAACCTCGAGGTTGACACCGACAAAGAGCCAGGCTAACTCATTTCCATTTTTCGCGCTCTTATGGCCAATTACTCTAAAAAGCAAGTTTTTTCTCACGCCTCGGTGACTAACAATATTGATAAAAATCGGCACTCTGGTACATTTGGTAAACATGCAACATATTTTGTCAACACGCAGCACATTGTGTCAACACACATCACATTTTCAACACAACACATTTTATGATTGGTACAATGAGTGCTACACATGAAGATAGGGGTGTCTGAATAATTGTACTCCAGAACCATCAGTGCCTATTTTAACATGGTAACGGGGGGGGGGGGGGTGCCCCAGTGAGCCGTTTTGCCCCCCCCCCCAGTCAAAAAAATGCTGCCCACCCTGATTTAATTATTTCCATGTCAGTTTCCGATTGATAGGTATTCAATTAAAATAAAATATGCTTACCTGGTGATAAATATATACAAATCCAATGCAAATGTCATGATATTCCTAAGTTTTAGAATTTCCCAACCAAAATAAGTATCTTTAAATTATTTCCGGAATATCTTGAATTTCAATATCCTTTGAACAATTGCTCATTAGCGGCAGAGTGGCGGAGATCGGGGGTTGTTGGATCAGAAACGTCGCCACACAATTTGGAGTGGGTGGGGGCAACTGCTGAACCGATTGTGTTCACATTTGGTGTGTAGTTAGGCAGGGGCTCCGCCACAGGGGGGCGGGGGGACGAGTGTCCCCTAGGGGCGGATACAGGGGGGCCGCGGGGGACGGCCGCCCCCTGCGGGTGGATACAGAGGGGGGCGGCGCCCCGCCCCCCCCCCCCCCCCTCTGCACCCCCTCCGCACCGAAGGCGCGGAAGGGCCTCGCAAGCAGACCAATTTCCGCGCCGAATGCGCGGAAATAGACATGCTTACAGGGTTGGATATCTGACATTTGCTGCATTCAGACCAGGAGCCGCCCTCAGGCTAGGTGCCGCCCCTGGCCAGGTGCCGCCTTCAGGTCATGTGCCGCCCTCAGGTCATGTGATGCCCTCAGGCCAGATGCCGCCCCCTGGTCAGGTGCCACCTTCAAGCCAGGTGCCGCCCTCAAGGCAGGTGCCGCCCTCAGGCCAGGTCCCGTCATCAGGTCACGTACCGCGTTCTGACGGGGCACCGCCCTCAGGTCGGATGCCGCCCTCATGCCAGTTGCCGCCCCTTGGTCATGTGCCGCCCCTTAGCCATGTGCCGCTACCTAGCCATGTGCCGCCCTATGGCCAGGTGACGGCGCCCCTCCGGCCAGTGAGGACGCCCCTCCGGCCAGTGACGGTGCTTTTGCGGCCAGTGACGGCATCCCCTGTCAAAGACGGTGCCCCTCCGGCCAGTGACGGCGCCCCTCTGGCTAGTGACGGCGCCCCTCTGACCAGTGGCGGCCCCTCTCCGGCCAGTGACGGCGCCCCACCGGCAAATGACGGCGCCCCTCCGCGGCCAGTGACTGCACCCCTCCAGCCAATGACGGCGCCCCTCCGGACAGTGATGGCGCCCCACTGGCAAATGACGGCGACCCTCCAGCCAGTGACTGCGCCCCTCCACCCAATGACGGCGCTCCGCTGTTCAGTGACGGCGCCCCTCCGTCTAATGACGGCGCCCATCTGACCAGTGACAGCGTCCCTTCGGCTAGTGACGGCGCCCATCTGGCCAGTGATGGCACTCCTCCGGCCAGTGACGCCACTCTTGCGGCCAGTAACGACGCCCCATCGGCCAGTTACGGTGCCCCTTCGGCCAATGGGCACAGACAATGGCGGCACCCTTCAGGCCAGTGACGGCGCCCCTCTGGCCAGTGACCGCTGGAGGTGCGAGACTCTCTCAGGCCTCGACAATCGCCCTCTCAGACCAGCCTGGGGTCCGCTCAGGCATGGCAAGGGTTCTATCAGGCCTATAAATCATCTAAGGGCCCCTCATGCCGCACGAGGGCACCTCAGGCTGACAGGGGGCCCGCTCAATCCGACCGAGTTCTCCTTCAGGCCGATCGAGGTCCTCTCAAGCCGACCGAGGACCACTCAGGTTGACTTGACCCATCAGGCCGACCAAGTTCCCCTTCGGGGTGCTGGAGGATCCCCTCAACCCGTCCGTGGGCCCCTCACGCCGACCAAAGGCCCCTCATTCGGAACATAATGGCCCACAGGCTGACAAAGGGTCTCCTCAAGCTGACAAAGGGCTTCCTCAGACCTAGGGCCCCT
This sequence comes from Chirona hameri, assembly GCA_036785665.1. Lineage (NCBI taxonomy): Eukaryota > Metazoa > Arthropoda > Thecostraca > Balanomorpha > Balanidae > Chirona > Chirona hameri. The sequence continues at coordinate 53,848 of JAXIVJ010008432.1, forward strand.
CAGACCAAGTGATGGCCCTGAAGCCGACCCTTTGTGCATTTCTACGCATGCCACTGAGTGTCACTCATGGGAGACTAGAAGAACAATAGTTTCTGTGATAATGTTCCTTCATTTGAGGTAGAATGATTTATCACTCCGGACGGGACAGGGGCTGCCCTAAATGACTTTCCCGCTAAAAAAAAGTTGAATGTCGAGACGGAGAAGCTCCTGGAAGTACGGTGAACAGTCTATCCTCGTGCTGTCAGCTAAAGCTGAGCGCATATTTGTATTTGTTCCAACCTTACGTTTGAAGGTGTCGGCGCCCTTCGCTAAGCAGAGCTGTTTGCATGGACCATATCCGATCGCGCAATATTTGCTGACAGGCGAAATTTAAAGTCATGGATTTACGTGTCACAAACTTTCGGCACGGTCCTCCCCGCGCATTGACTTCATCTTACTCAGGCCGCTGCCACCGATACAGGTCATCCCAGTCAAGGGTAAATAGGACGAGTTAGCACGAGTCGCGGCGCCAGCCCCATGCATCAACTCGAACATCTCTCCCTGCCAACTCTTCTTGGTGCAAGAAGAAGTCAGGCGGGCACGATTGTCAAATGCGCTACGCAGGCACGTAAACAGGATTTTTATCAGGGAGGGGGGGGGGGGGCACCCGGTAGTAAAAAATCGCTCCTCAGCCATATCTTGTTGACGGGGGGGGGGGGGTATGGTTGGGTCGTCAGAGATCTCATTTTATCTAGTGTGCATTTATTTTGCTCAGAGGGAGGGGGGCATGGCCCCCGTGCCCCCCCCTCCTGACTACGTCCCTGGCGCTACGGATAACCTCAACAAGCACCGCAACGACGTGGCTACGATGGAATTTGGACGAGAGGCGCCTCTTCGTCCGTGGAAGATGGAAGCGTCGGCATCTGATGGAAGTGGTAGACAATAATGTCTACCACTTCCATCAGGTATAGATTCAGGCAGAGATTGGGCTAGGTAGATTTCGGCAGGTCAGAGAGGAGAGAGAGAGAGAGAGGGGGGGTATATTTCAGCAGGCCAGAGAGAGGTGAATGACCTAGCCGTGACAGAATTAGTCACATCCACGATCGCACTCGAATATACGTGCTGCTGACGAAAATGCGTGCTATTGACGGACGGCATACCTACATGTGAGAGTGCTATACAAATACATTCAGTATCTGTTTATAAATACATTTATAATTTTACTTTTTAGAGAGAAAAAACTGCAAATGAGTAAGCGTAAGAGAATTGACCAACTACAGCGTCTTACTGGTTCGATACAAAGTTATGGAAGAAAAATGACGAATGACCTCAGGGTGAATATATTTTACCTCGTGGAGGTCACAGGATAAAAATACTACATGGATCTTTGCATTGGCGGATCCAGAACGTATGGTTTGGGAGGGGGGGGGGGGGGGGAATTTCCAAAAAGTCTCGCACAATTCTGAAAACGCATCGGATTTGGCTTGCTTATGTATTGATACCTGATTTAAAGCTAACTTTCCTTAGTAAAAGTTGCTTAGAGATTGTTTTCTATATCAGGACATGTGTCGATCTTGCGACGATTTCAGGCGGTTGGGGGGGGGGGGGGGGCAATTGCCCATTTTGCCTAACCGTAGATCTGCCACGTAGATCCGTAAAACCGTAAATTTCAAAAGACTGGTGAACATTGGGAAAATTTAGCCATTTCCTGTGGATTTATATACATTTTCATGTTTCCCCAATGACTTATAATTGGGAGGTCACAAAATATACTTCACTTTAGGTCACTGATATAAAAATCATCCGAAATAGCAGAATTGTAGGTGTGTATGACCTGA